>VOQJ01018239.1:2884-37056 GCA_015052665.1 Apistogramma diplotaenia | reverse complement strand
CACACACACACACACACACACACACACACACACACACATGCACACACACACAATCTAGTTCTTCACAAACCAGTTGAGCCTCTGACATTATTTGTGTGTGTCTACAGTCATCCTTGCATATCAATCTTCACTGCACAGCTTCAAATTGTTTTTGCAGGTCTTCTTCTTTTTTTTTTACAATTTGCATTCATTTGTGAGGTTGTATGACTCAGAAACTCAATCTATCTTCAGTTGTCATTGAATTGAAGTTATTAGAGGAATAATACAGAAAGAGAAAGGCAGGGCTTTAAGAGGTCATAAACTGATGAGTGGTTAATCCTCTAGCCAAACGGAGGGAGAGGGATTATTTTCTTCCTCTCTAACGCTTCCATTCAACTATTGTAGATCGTCCTCTCAGCCTTTCTTAAAGAGTTTCACAACAGGACGACAGGTAGTTGTTGTTTTTCTCCTTCTGGCCTTCCTAGTCCTGCTTCTTGTTAGGTATGTGAGAAAGGCCATTGTTGGGGCTCAACGTTGTCCCCTCGAACATTTCTAACTGAGAAACTCAAACATGGAGAAGGAAGGAAAAAAATAAAGCTGGATTAACAAACAGTTCCCACCCAGAGTCGAACCCAGCCTGTTGCAGTAGCTGTGTGTCGAGACAAGAGACGAGAAATGCTTTTCACAGCCTTCTGTTACTGTTAAGGACACAACAGTCAGTCATTTGAAGTTTGGTTATTTCCTTGTTTTGCTGAAAACCGAGTCACGGTGACATCAACACGGTGGATTTAATGTTCTGTGCTGATTTCTTCCTCGTCCTACCAGGAGCCTAACAAACACCAATGAGATCGCTCCACTGGATACATCCTCTCTTGCCATGAAGCTTCTTTCCGAGAGTATTCCCACCCAGCCCCACGATGTTTTGGGATCTAAGCAGAACCCGCCGATCTCTGTTCCCACCACCTCAGACACATATACCACGCTGACCAGTGTTGTGGCAGACACCTATGACAAACAGGAGCTCAGCAACTTTTTTGAGTTGCTGCAAAAGTGGCCGGAGACCAGCGCTTTCCCTGACCCCAGCACCGAGGTAAGCTTAATGTCATCAGCTTCAAGCTAGGCGATGTCTCCGTCCGGGCCTCCTCTTTTTCCTTCACTAATGCATATCCCTGTGTGGCTGTCAGACTCTTCCCTACAGTGACTCCTTCCCTGAAAACCATTCCAGCCCAGTCTACTCCGGCTCCTACGCCAGCTCCCCGTCTGAGAGATCCAGGAGCGACTTCCAGTTTTCCCTCGGAGCTCCCGCAGCTTCTATTAACAAGCCCAGTGAGCTACCCATGGTGTATCTGAACAAGGGCCAATTTTACCCCATCACACTCCATGGGGTGGACAGCAGTGCCTGCCTCACTGCCACCAAAGTCAGGGTGAGTCATGGTGACGCATCATCAGGAAAGCAAGGACTGCTTTTGTTCGAAGTCATTCTCCAAGATTTCTTTTGTTTCATGTGCGTGTCTTACATTTAAAAAAATGGTGACTATTGTCACATCCTTCCCTTCAGGCCTTTTATGTTTTCCATCAAGCCCATTAACACCTAAATTCTTTGCGTGCCACCAAGTCAACCCTTCCCAAATATCTGTCCCTCCCTTGGAGCCAGTTCCTCTAATGACTAATTCACTGCTGACACTTTGCACACCGGGTTGGTAATATTAAAATGACAGCGTCCTGCCCTTTATAATTTATTCCTATCTCAGGGCAATGAGGCCATAGTGCAGTGCAGATCAACTCGGCTATATTTGTCTGAAGTAACACAAGCAGAACAGAAAAAAAAGAGGAGTGGACGAGGAGAGAGGAAGGTGTGGTGCGGTTTGCAACCCTTTTCTTTGTCAAGCGAATCAGAGGATAAGAATATACACAAACACATGATAGCTCAATGCAAATAACTGACAATTTGGGAGAAAAGAAGGATTTGGAGTGATGAATGATGTGCGATGAAGGAAAACTCTTAGATATGCATACAGGTGTAAAGAAATATGTACCAGCTAACCACATGGATCTAATTTCCCTGCTTTTCCGTCATCTTTCCTTCTCCAATCCAGACAGTGGTGATGGCGGTTTTTGAGAATGACAAGAGCCCAGAAATGCAGCTACGCTTCTGGAATCACTGGCATGCACGGCAGCCTACCGTCAAGCAGAGGGTCATCGACATCGGTATGTTTCTCACACATGGAAAGTCACTGTGTGCCACACACTCTGCTCTCTGTTGTGTCTTTCTTAACACAGTCACTGTCATTTATAACAGCGGACTACAAGGAAGTGTTCAGCGGCATCAGCAATATAGAAGAAGTGGCCTTCAATGCGCTCTCTTTTGTGTGGAACCCCAGCGAAGAGGCCAAGGTAAAGAAACACACAGGTGCACCCACATCACTATCAAACACTTGTGTCTGCGAGGCCGGTTCTCTGAAAGCAAAAGAACAGGTGGAACTTTAAGAGGAAAAGAGAGGAAAGGTAGAACAGGTAGGTGAAGGAGAAAAGGAGTGGCTGAGGTGGGAGGGGAGGAATCCTAGAAATGTGTTTGGCCCTGAGGCTCTTGTCACAACAGCAGGATAGAGACACGACAGCTTACGCGAGCTTCTCCGTGGCCCAAAGGCTCCGGGGTGGGGCACCCGAACCTGGCGCAAACGGCAAGGAGCAGGAAGACGGGGGAACTGCAGCAAATGCGATGATGCGAGGGTTAATAAAGGGTCGAAAGGAAGAGCAGCAGGTTGCAGCTTTTTCACAACGTGTCATTATTGGGACACGTGAACAATAAATGAGCAAAAAATCAAGAAAGGTCGCCCGTTCTCAAAAACCCAGCACCGCAATGATGCAGACACATAATAATCTTTTTTTCTCATCCTCCAGGTGTACATTGGGATCAACTCCCTGAGCACAGACTTCTCCTCTCAGAAAGGGGTGAAAGGCCTGCCTCTAAACCTCCAGATTGACACTTACGACTTGAGCTCAGGAAACAGCCAACTGTTACACAGAGCTGCTCTCCAGGTCAAGATCTTCTGTGATAAGGTAACCTGCTTTATTCCACTTCTTACACAAGCCGGCATTCGCTGAGTCACAGTGACTTATCTAAATATCTGACTGTATGTCTTCAGGGTGCGGAGAGGAAGATGAGAGATGAGGAGAGGAAGAGATCTAAGAGGCGGGTGAAGAACACCAACGATGCTAACAGTGAGTACTGCACACATCCGCCACCCTTTTAATGGCATTTTTATTCTGCTATCCAAAGAAACATCACTCATGATCCTGCTTTGTTTCCAGATAAATCTTCAGCAAGTTGCTCCTTGAGCAGTGAGTGCACCTTCTTCCAGACCCTGGATGACCACATCACCCATCCAGTCCTCTTCATTCCAGAGACGCACCTGTCCAGTGTACAGCGCATGGTAGGTCCCGATTTAACAACGCTATGTCTTATGAATTATGTTCAGACCCCACCTTGCAGGGGATACGGCAGTGAGTGAGTGAGGCAGGAAAAAACTGTGGGAAAGTATGCAGTGGGAAAAATAGGAGGGGGAGGGTGGTGGTGCCAGAGAAAGTGAGATGAAACGCAGACCTGAGATCCGATGAGCTAATTGGAGTCGAAACCAGACACAAGTACAAGCCGCTACAGCTGCTGACACCGCGATTAAGCTATGGGCGCTTACACAAAAGCACGCACGCATGCACGCACCTGGTGAGACAGCGTTCGCACCTTTCATGCAGCAAGCCACCCTCATACCCTCTGCTGCTTTCACCCAGACACACTTGCAATAATAGTGCGGTGAGAGCGCTGTTGAGACAGGCCAGTTTTCCCACGCTAGAATATGCAATGTGTTCGGATCAGTAAAACAAAAGAAGAGGGTTCAGAGGTTAAATGTTTTGCTGTTAGGTTCAGTTTGTATTGAATGATTAAGGCAGAAGATGTGATTTTGTGATTTGATTTAACAGTATGATTAAGCGTGGGATGGTGCTATCTGTGTCTCCCCATCAGTGTCCACACTTCCATTGCTCTGTTAGGGGTTATGGGAAAAGCAGTACTAAAGTGATGATATCATTCCTTTTTTGTGTGTGTGTGTGTGTGTGTGTGTGTGTGTGTGTTATGCGCACACAGGTCTTGGAAGGGGGGACATTAGGCAATGCTTTTATCAGTAGAGATGTGTCTAATCAGATTTCTGGTCTCCTCTCCGTTTCCCCGTCTCTCTAGGCCGCTCCCATGGATGAATCAGAAAGGTAAGCGCAGGCAGAAAAACACGAGGCTTCGTTCCACACTCAGCAGTTTTCAAACAGAAGCCGAGTTGCTGATTTTGTCTAATGCAAATGTTTGTGTTTCCAGGAGTTCTCTGAAAAGGTTGTATTCAGACAGAGACCAGACCAGCTCTCCACCCAGCAAACAAGCTCGCAGAGAAGACCCGCAAAGAGGTAGACAGAAACGTGCCAGTCTACTAAAAATCAGCGAGTTTTTCGCCTCTTTGGTGCTAAATCTTTTTTTTCTTGGTTCATTCCAGTTCTTCTATACGTGAGGACAAGCACCGAGGAGGTGTTCGACGCCCTCATGCTCAGCTCTCCGACACTGTCAGGCTTACGAGGAGCTGTAAGTATCCCGATTACTTTGAAGACGTTCATAAAAACATTCCAGAGTCATCTGATCTGAGTCCTGAGGTCTTGATCTAAAGCACCTCCACCTGTTTACTTCTGCACATTTTCACCATATCTTATCCTAAAAGTAGATCATCTTTCTTCCAGCATCAGATCACGCTAACTGTCTTCTCATTCTTTTCCTTGCTCAGATTTCAGAAAAGTACGGCTTGCAAAAAGACACCATTGGGAAAATCTACAAAAAATGCAAGAGAGGGTGAGTAGTTTGTTTCTTTTGTGCGACTACTGCGCTGCACTGCTAAACACACAAGTGAGGTTCTAGGTGGCAGAGTGGGTGGCACTAAGAAGGCTTTAGGTTCAAATCCACTGGCCTTTCTGTGCTTGTGTGGCTTCAGTTTTTGGTGAATTGCCTGCAGGGGTCTGTGAAAGGTTAACTCAGCCTGCAACAGACCAGCAAGCCTCGTGCACCCTACCTTTCACCCTGTGATAGCTGATATAAGTGACCCTGAATTGGATAAGTGGTTAAGAAAATAGTGCGCCTGACACCCATGACATGCATACATTTTTGCCTTATTGTGTTGTTTTAATCTTATCTTCCCTTAAGGAAGCGCATGCTGACAAACCGGGCAGGTAGGTTCGATGGCTCGGGCCTGGAATGTTTTAATTGAAGCTCTTCTAAAGAAAAAATATATGACTGAGAGGAGATGAAAAGGTTTCCAAAGTCCTGATGACTCATTGGCAAATGCTATACTTATTTATGTTTTTATAACATTATCTCTTTGGATGTTCAGAAAGCAGCGCTGAAAGACAAAAATCCCCATTTGATAAAGGCCTCGGATGGTTCGCCTCACTAGCTGAAGGCTGTCTGTCACGCCACCATTTCTGCTGAATGACAAAGGTCACACGGATTCTTCGGAGCTTGTCATTTTAGACAGGGAAGGGTTCATAACCAGCTGACCTTAAAAGACAGGATTTCTACAAAGCTGCACGTTTTCCTCAAAAAGCCAAAGCCGTAGCTCACAAAGTCCAAAGTTCTTTTGGTTTAAACTGTTGATCATCTGGGCATTTTTTTCCCCCTGAGATCTACTGTCAGTAGCTTTCAGTGTTTTTCCTGCAGCTTGCTGGAAGCTGTCACTGCAGGGGGAGCAGCTAAACTAACAGGTTGGGTTACATTCTCCGTGCTGTTCCCTCCCTATCTATTGGTCTTGTCTTCAATCAGTCCTGTCCCTGCAGGCAGAATGCATGAGCCGGTGGTTCGTTCAGTCATTAAAGCCTTAAAGGTTAGCGTTAGCGTCGAGGAGGAGAAGGAACAAGGTGGCCTGATTTTTAACTCTTGCTGATGCAAGAGATATGCCGCCACTATGTTTTCACTCGAGATCCTTCCTCCAAACAAAAGGCACGTTGTCTACAAGAACCCTGGCAACACTGCTTGTGTTACACTGAGGTGAAAGGTTGAGCATGACGCATTTTTACACAATTTGAACATTGTAGTTGTGGAGATGAATATGATTTTCTTTATGTGTGTTATGTGTGCGGCGCCCGAGTGACCCTCTCTTTCTGTTCGTCTTCCCCGCAGGATTTTTGTCAACATGGACGACAACATCATCGAACACTACACCAACCAGTCGGCGTTCCTCATCGAGGTGTCCGAGTTGGCCAACGGTCAGTTCCAGGTCACTCTTGTTGAAGTATGAGAGCGATCGGCCACCTGCTCCGCTGAAGGATGAAGAAACAAAGATGCCAGTTTTACCAATTTCTTGAAGCACTGCCTGACCAGACGCAACGTGAGACGTGGACTGACGAAAACAAGAAGAAAACTGGATTGAAAGGACCTCCCCAGTTTTCTGACTTCAGTTCAAAATGTAAATATCTCTTTTTGCCCCGGTTCGTGCGATCGTGTTAACGTCAGAGCAATATCCCCGTGTTTATATAATGTAAATAGATTTTAATAAGACAGTGTTTTTTGAGCAATCTGTGTACAGTTTCCACAAACTGCTATGTATTTCATTTTTATTGAAAGAGCTCTGCACATGATCTGTGTACAGCAATTTTTTTTATAGGTTGCTTTTCTTGCTGCTTGCGATGTGCTCGTCATTTCTTCTACAAAACCCAATGGTGCGTTTTTCTTACCCACAAACTACTGCCACATGTTTTTTTTTTTACTGCCAAAAGTATCTTCCTCTATGTTCCTGTTAGTTTCACAGCTAAGATCACCCAACACCGGGTTGCATTCAGAACCTAAAGTCAGACATTTCCACCTGTAAAACCACACAAGAGTTAGTATTGGTCATCATTTAGCCCCTGAATTGTGGACATTTCCTGACTGTATGGTGAAACCACAGAGTTTTTAGTTTTTCTTCTGGAAACAGTTCAAACATCCTAAACCCACCCAGAGGACTTTCATATTATGCATGTATATGCGTGTGTAAAAACTTGTTTCCTTATGCATTATGCGTCATTTCAAAGTGAGTATGTATGCTTGTGTTATTTCATTATTGTATCATCATGTTGTATTGGTCATCACTGGCCCTTTTGTAAGAAATAAAAAAAAAAACAACAGTTTTGGTGTCAGTTTTATGTTTTACAGATCTGAAATAACAAGAGAGATGAATTATTAGTGAGACAAACAAAATATACAAAATGTCTTGTCTATAGAAGGTTTGAATCATTACACTTTGGAGGTGAAGTGCATAAAACAGCTGATGGTTCTCTGCACATCAAACAGAAGCACGAGGCTCATCTGTCTGAGATTATATTAGTAAGCGTGTAAAAGCAGGTTTTCAGAGGGATGTGCAGTTCTGTAGAAAAAGCATGCTAACTGCTTCCACAGGATATTCACCCATATTTAAGTCATTTGTAGATTTGCAGCCACACTTCCTGTTATTTGTAGTAGTTTACATCATATCCTTTTCATGCATCTGCATAACTGGTGACTTTCAGGTGGCTCACGGCTGTTCAAAGTGTATCCAGCAAAAAAACACGTAACCACTATGGGTTTTATGACGTAAAAATATGGTTTGCTTTTGCATGGTCATTTGTCGGATGAACGTTGCCCTACATATAGTAAGAAACGTGTTTAACAGAGAAGCTTATGATGTTTCGTTGTGCGTTAAAGGGAGCTGTTTATCAATCAACAGATATCAGGAGATTTGGTCCGAGTGGTGGTCAGGATCCAACGCCCATGAGAGACAGCAACGGAGACTTAACAATGGATAACCAGGAACCTCAAGGACGCCCAGAGACGTGCTGGTGTTTGGGAAACTTTACTTTGTACAGCCTTTCAATTATGATGTAATCGAGTGACATGAGCCCTGAGTATAAAATATTGGAACAGCCATAGAGAGGGATCAGACATCATGCATTAGCCATCTCTCCCCCTTTTCCACAGCCACTGGATTAAAGTGTGTCTTAAAATGTTAACTTCATGAAACCACAGCCACTCGAACTGTCGGGTGAAGGACAAAGGATTAAAACGCTGCACAGTCCCGCATTTGTGCATGATAATGTGCCTATGTGTGTTTTTACAGAACGGGCTGCGTTCATAAACACACTGCTGTTTTCTAGCAGCTCTATATGAGCTGGTGTTACTCCGAAAGCTCTCTGCTTTCCCCTATTTGGCAACAGCGGCAGCGAAAAGCAGGGAGGGACCCTGCCCTAGATACAACACAGACACCCCTCAGCAAGTCAAAGAGAGAAACACATCCAGAGAGAAAGTGGGAGAGCGAGGTGGAGGAGCAGACGGCTGAGGAAGCAGCGGGAGGGGGCAGACGCGCAAGGACAGAGACATGCAGACGGGGAAAAGTGGGATGCAGAGGCAGGTGGGGGCATTTTTAAAGCAAGGGCAGATGAGAAGAAAGAGGGAGAAAGAACAATAAAGAAGTCATCCCACCATCTGCTCCCACAGAGAGAAATGTGTTAGGCATCGAGACGACAGCAGGGAGGCAGCCGGCGATCTGCAGTGAGATGCAAACAGCCCCACCTGAATGGTGAGTGACTGTTACTTCATGGACTGTATCTGTGTGTGTGTGCATGTGTTTGTATTGTTCCCGTATGAGGGAAAGTGTTTGGACTATTAATAATGCATTTTGCTTAGAATTTACAGTTCATGGCTGGAGCCTTCGTTTGCCTTTCTGCAGATGTTTCCAGATATTTCTTTCTCTTTTTCATCAAACCTCATCAAGCACGTCAAAGAGCCACTGCATTTAAAATCGTTAGAGAGGCAGTAATCAACGGGCTTGGCAGAGTAGCTGGTGTGTGGAACACAATTTATATCTAAGTGGGACTTTATGATACAGATGAAAGTCAGTCAGTATGACATGCTGACAGCTGGCTCGGAGCTTTGATTCTCGTGTCATCTTTTTACCTGTCATGTCCCTGAAGTCAAACGATTCAGTGCAGGTGACATTTGTGTTAACGAAGCCACTCCCTCCCCACCCATCAACATCCAGACATGCATTCTTATGGAAAATCTTTATTCTCGTCTCGCAGCCCGTTTGAGTAAATCTTCTTCCAGGACTGCTCAGTCACACTAAATGCCATCAGCTCCCAAACGACACTGCTGGAAGTAACATCTCTCCACCAATTATCGGTCAGATTTACTAATGTGACTAATGCAGGATCAATATCTTCCTGTAAGTTATGTACAGTTGTGACCTTTATACTCTACAAAAAAAAATTGCAAGCTAATATTTGGCTTCTAAGGAAACTTTTTCACCAGTGTCCACACACTAAACATCCATATGTGAACAAAATTTACAGGCAATGACAGCATATAATAAAATATTATTAAAATTTATTTTTACTCTGAGCAACGGGATCAACATTTGCCGTCTTCTTCCTTTGCAAAAATACGGCCGGCTGCACCCCACAGCAGTGCCATCACCATATCTTTGCTGAGTGATTTTGTTTAACACTTTGTTTAACAGAGAAATGCAGCTTGTTTGTCTGCGAGTCATCATGCTGTCCTCCTCTCCAGGGACTCACTCTGCATTCAAACACCGGCCCGACATAATTACTAACCCGACTGAATCCTTACAAGGTCACAGCTGGCCATCAATCCCCAATCATCTACAAGACAGCACCACAAACGCACACACACACACACACACACACACACTGAACTCTAGTATGCCAACATGTGTAACAGTTGTGCACGTGAGACAATCAGATCTTGCAAAGAAAGAAGTCCAAGTCTAAGTGATACATACAACTGCACATGCATACTGTCACATTGAGACTGGCCAGGTTATTGTATCCTAGCAACAGAGACAGCCATCGACTGCTCTGTTTTTTTCTCCTGTCCAGTGTAGAAGCAGTAAAGCCAAACCTCCTTCTGCTTTCTCCATCTGCTTGTGCACTTGTGTTTACACCACTTCAGCTCTGCCTCTGTTTCTCTGTTCATCACTTTGACTTGGCGTGTGCTACAATTTTCTTTCACTCAGGCAGTCAGAATGAAGAGCCTGCAGCTAAAGGAGAGGATGGTTTCATTTTAAGAGGTACTGAATGAGCTTCTATCTTATTTTATTGCTGGGTCTTTATCTTATTGCTGGGTCTTTATCTTATTGCTGGGTCTTTATCTTATTGTAAGGTCTTTACCTTACCATATAAAGCACCTTGAGGAGACTGTTGTTGAGATGTGGCACTATATAAATACAACTGAACTGAACTGATTTTGACATTATAAATCTTTATTGCTGTGATCATTGTAATGATGCTCCTTGCTTTTGCCACAACCTTATTTATACCTCTCTTAAGCTCTCGCAGACACAAGAACGTAGAATTGTGTTTATTTTCAAACAGGATTAAACTGTGTTGCCTTCATCGTTGTCTTCTTCATCTTTTTTCCCATGGCAGATCCTGCTGCACCAACAGGTGACATTCCCGTCTGGAGGAACAGCCACTGTCATCTGTCTTTTGTAAAACATTTTTATCACATTGAACACTGCAGATGTTTTTCTCGACACATATTTAAGTTGCATGTTTTTTTCCTAACAAGCTGGAGTCCTGACGTGAAGATGCACACTCCAGCCTCCATGGTGATGGGGATTGTTTTTGCCCCTTTGGGTTTGGTCCTAGTCTTCACTGCTGCCATCACCCCTCAGTGGAGAGAGGGACACGCACGTCTGGGAATGACAGGACCAGGAAGTCTTCTTCGGTCAGGGACAAAAGGTCACGGGATAGGGACCAGGTCCGGCTCAGTGGACGCGCTGCTCTTGTTGCGCTCTGATGGACTGTGGGAGAGCTGCCTGCAGGTGGAGCACTCTGACTTGAGGCAGTGCTGGCCCGTGGCTGGTCCGTATCAGAGAGACCCAAGGGTTCGCCTGGCACAGGGTTTGGTGCTAACCTCTTTGTTCCTGTGCGGCACTGGCATTGTCCTGGCTTGTATCGGCGTCCGCTGCTGGGCAGATCTCCCTCTGAGAGGTGTAGCAGCCTCAGGGGGACTTCTGGTGGTGATAGCCGGGCTACTGAGCCTTACTGCATTAGGGGTATACACCCACAACCTTCGAAGACTCGGGATGGATCCGAGTCAAAGGACTAATAACCCACGGTACCCCCACCTCAGCTTGCATCCGGCCGGCTCGCTTTACTTTGGGTGGCTGGGTTCATGCTTACAGGTGGTGGGAGGCAGCGCTTTGCTTTTCAGTTTCAAACGACCGAGATGCCCGACCTGCCCATCCCGACACGAGCTGTCTGTCTCTCCCTGCCACTCGTGTCCAGATGTTACCAACAAGACCGACATAGATGTGTATGAAGTCAGCTGTTAGAACCACGTTCAACTTTACACTTTCAAAACCTGTAAGAAAACTTGGATAAAACTAAAATAAATTAGACATCAGGACACTTTGTAAAACTCTGCAGCTCATGTAATGAAAAGCCACAGTCATCACTTCATAAATGACTGTGAACTTCTGGACATTGCTTTTTATTAACGGACTTTTATGCAGGTTTGAGCGTAATGGATGCAGCGCTCCTTTGACGCAGAGACAAACATGAGTTGGGGTGTAAATTAAAAAAAGAAAAAGGCTGTTAGGGGAAAAAATGAGCATCCTGCTGCCTTTAAATGGAACGTGTGGTGAAACATAACTGAAGTTTTGCTTTGTGATGCCTTCTCGTTGTAGCCATGCCTTTGTACTGTTAAGAAAAATAACAAGTCTGAACAAAACTGTGAAAAGTAAAAAAATAGAGTAGCAGGATCATAGATGAAATCACAAAGGGTGTTTATCTGTATCAAGGTGGTTGCTAGCATATATATGTTATATACGATATCTCGTTTTGTTGCTGAAGGTGGCGCTCTTGAGTGCAAGAGGAGCTTTCAATGGATCAACAGATTTCTGGCCAACAATGAGCCGTACAAAGTGTAAGAGGAGGATGTAAAACAGGGTGTCTATTCTCTGTAAATGACTTGTTTGTACTGTCATTTTGTGTTCATATTTGGTGGCGCTGAATAAAATCGTTTTAACAATACATCACCTTGTGCTTTAACTTTTATGAGCAATTAAGAGTGAAAGTAATTTAAGCTGAGTTACACTAAAGAAAGAAAAATCCTGTGAAGAATAAATGCACAGTGACATCTTTGCAACATAAATACATGCACATGTTTAATATGGAAATGAATTCACAGCATTTGGCACAACAGAAAGCTGCCAGCCAAAGAGATCATCTCAGATGTCGCACAGCACACAAGGTCACTGCAGTTAAAGCGAGTATGATTGTGTGGATAGGTTTATGATGGGAATGCCGATTAGAGCCACATGGAGACACTGCAATCTGATGTGAGAATAACCAACACAGATGCTTCAGTCGGCAATAACTCAGGAGTGAGAGCTCGGGTTTTTGAGACAGAGCAGGGAGCCTATGAATAAACATTTGATCTATTTCGCAGTGAACTTCAGTGGGCAGCTTAAAAGAGGTGTAAGAAGTCTCCTGAAGACAGACATAGATGTGCATATTTAAAAACAAAGTGGCAAAGTTGCCTCGAGCTCCACCTGAAATCATCAAACACATTTCAGCGATCATCAGCTGGCGAAGGTTACCGTGAAAAGGAGCAGGATCGCACGGCACGTGTCGGTGCTTGGGTGGACGTCGCATGCACTGCTGCATGCACTGCTGCACTGCTGCACTGCAGACGCAGGAAGCAGAGAACAGTGAAGCTCGGCTGTCACACAGCTCTTCTTGGTGCTTTATTAAACATACGATGCCTGGTGACGTATTCTCAGGTATTCACATGGACCTTTATTGAGGTAATGTCAATAAACAAATATTTATAATAAAACTGTATTTACATATAACATCCCCAAAGGTATGACTTACATCATAAGTTTTTGGGTTTGTTTGTTTTTTTAACCACATAAGAAGATTTTATAATTTTATAAATACATACCAAACTGAGACTGTGACACTTGGCAATTTCATGTTCTCCTTGCTGCTATAAGCTTGTCATATATCTAATTCTGTTTCCTATAGAAAAAAGACAAATATGCAGTCACACACTTCACTGACATGCTTGATTGGATTTTTGATTTCGTGGCCATTTCCACTCGTCCTAAAAGGAAAAACCTCTGTGCTGTCTCACACCTCTGCATGAAGAAAATCATTCGTCTGATTTCATTAAATCTTATTAAGCGGAGCGCCTCTGAACTGCTGTGATTTCTCTTAGATGAAGAAGTAGCTCTCTGCAGAGTCTCCACTTTGTGCCATTTCAGTCAGCTGTTTGTTTATTGAATCTTGCAGCGACCCGAGAGAGAAGTCTAATACTGGGCTGGTGCTCGGAGACGCTTGTGGGATCTCCAAAAGAACATCAGATGGCTCTGCATCGACTAACTGCTCCCCATCGCTGAGACTTAGTCTGTATGCGCCTTCTGTCTCTGCGGTGGCTGTTTCCTTGGCAACAGTTTCTAAGGCAACCCCCTCCGTGGGTGTGTCCCGCACAGGCGCCTTGTCCTCTGCTTTGGAGGCCTTCGGTGCGGCTAGTTTCTCAATTTCTTGGACAAGTTCATCATTGTTCTCCTTCCACTGACGGTATTTTGAAGCTGTCAGATCAGCGTCATCCAGGATCTTGTTGATCTGCTGCAGCTCCGCTTCTTTGGCCTGAAGACAAAGAGCAAATCCAGCGACCATCAGATATACTCAGATATCTCTCTGACCATCTGAATACAACCTTTCTGAGCAAGACAGTTATTTGATTAACATACACGAGTGATCATTATGAAGAATTTTCTAATCAATAGTCATGATCTTTATGCCTCAATCATGCACGCCGATTCATATGTTAATGGCCTAAGAAATCGCCCCTGTGGTGAAAATGCACAGGAGGAATCAACTGCGCTGAACAGGCCAATCACGACAGTTGCAGGCTGCATCGATGAGATGCATCAATACATTTCCTGGGAGGTGCATGTCAGGCTATGCAGTTGTGATTATGGTGTAGACTTTACACAGAAGCATAAATCCCCTGTAATACTGTGGACCTGAGCCAGCCATCACCACCAAGTAAAGTCCAAGCTGCAGGAAACACTGCAGCGCAGTTTTAAATAAGAAGGGTTCAACCCGCATCACCTCTGCTCCCTGTGGCCACAGCGAGCCGCTAATGAAAGCCACATTTTAAATTAAATGACAGAGGTCCTGCCTGAGTTACTTGGTTAATTAGTTAACGCTTTACTGCATGATTACTGTAGATATGAGAACAGGTACGAGCGGATAAAACATCCTTCTCACCTTCAGAGTGCTTTGCAGAGCTCGGAGTGTGAGCGCCTTCTCGTTGATGATGGGATTCTTGTTGCGCCGGATGAACGACTTCCGGAAGTGGTCCTGCGTGAGCGGCTGCTCGTGGCCGATCAGAGAGACTCCTCCTTCCTTTAGGTTGTTTAACATCATGCCCATCTCATCCACTTGAGCAGGTTCTAATGTGGCAAAGCAGCAAATTTAAGTACAAAACAAAAACAGTGCAATTAATCTGAGTTGTTCTCTCACAGAATATTAAAACAATGATTAAAGGGATCATTATGCAGCGATTAAAGGAATTTAATCACACGGTGATTAAAGATATTTCTTTGAGGACAGACGAGAGCACAACAAATACCTGTTCCTTTGCTGCCCTCTAATGCAGATTTGGATAATGGCACCCTGTTCTTAGCCTTGGGGAGAGGCATAGTGTTAGACTGTACCTTCTGAGACACATAAAAAAAAGACATGATTACGACATGTAAGCATGTGTCTTAATGATTATTTATACATGTTTGACTGTCCAACTGTGCTAACCTTGTTTTTCCTGCGCGGTGAAGGAGATGATTCACTCTCTGATTCAGTTTCACTGTAACACTCTGTTTGAAAATGAACGCAGCTGTTAATGTAATGTCATTATGTGAAGCACCATTATTGCCTTTTGTAAATGGGCAGAGCTGCAGTAATTAGCAATAATGCTCTGTGATACCAGATAATTATGCAACTACAAGTTGGTAAAATGCTATTATTGTTTTAGTTTGTTCAACCAGGACACATTAAAATACATTATTCCTAATGCACAATGAGATATGTGCAAAAACATGTATTCATTTTATGCACAAACATACAATTTACTGAATCCGTAAACATGTAAAAGCATAAGATAAATGTTTCCACACCTTCCTCGCTGTCTGGGCCTTTTTGGGACTTCTTGTGCTTCTGTATTGCAGTAATCAGACAATTGATCCACCTGAAGAAAATAAAAAAGATAAGCTAAAGACAGCTGCTTTTAACAGCAACAGCAACATTGTTTCAAAGCTCAAATCGTCTTAAACAATTTCTCTGAACACGACAGCGAGTTCACTGTACTCAGACGGCCTCCACAGTCACCAGATCTCAAGCTAATAGAGCACCTTTGGGATGTGACAGAACAGGAGACTGGAATCATGGATGTGATACTATCATATCAATAAGGAGCAAAATCTCTGAGGAATGTTTTCAGCACCTTGTTGAATCTATCCCAGAAGAATTAAGGCAGTTATGAAGGCTTTTATTAGCAAAATGTACCTCACAAAGTGCGTAGTGAGAGTATGCATGCCCCAGGAAAGTTTAGGATGAGGCTATCACATCCTTAAACAAGATAATTATGTTCCACCAGAGGAGCCAGAAAAATGCAGCCTGCAGGGGGCAGTAAACACCACCACCTGTTCCACCTTTAAAGCCTCCGATCTACACAGTGTCAGCCGAAGCTGGCACACCACACAACGAGCCCATTCCAGACATCATTAAGCCATTGTGCAGTATGAATTATTTATTGTATATTTTTTAACTTACTTGCTCATGTCAGTGACATTATCTGCAGCGAAGATGAAGCTCTGAAACTTATGGTGGCGCATTTGGAAAACGCTGGCAGGGACAAAACGAAGATGAAGACGTAAACATGCAGAACCACAGCAATGAGACTGTTTGACACTTTTGCAAACAAAAATCACAGTAACGTGATTAATCGGCCTCACTTTTTTCTCTTGTGCTCTCCGGCGCTCTCTATGCCATAGCTGGATACATTGAGCAGACCTTCTGCCTTCTCCTCCTGAAGAAGAACAAAATACAGTTAGTGACAATTAAATGAATGACCCTGTGCCTTACATATAGACACAATAATCAGTCATATATGAAAATGCTTAGAGTGCTTATTAGGGTGCATACATTAAAATACCAAAGCAACAGCATTGGCTTCATTTCCATATTCTCTCTGTGCTCACCTGCTGGCTCTTGTACCAGTAAAGGTTAGGCCCCTTCAGCACGAACCAGAAACGCTGCCACTTCTGCGCAATGAAGACACTACTTTCCTTCCTCTTCTTCCAAAGCCAGCCGTCACAGTCGGGGTGACCCAAGTCACGGCAGGACACACGGCGCCGACTCAAAGCCGTCGTCATTCCTGAGAGAATGAAAGGAAAAGAGGTGGTGATTTCTGGGGGCTTCTTGGCTTTGATTTGAGTCTATTTCACGATTAAACCCTATTCCAGGAACCGTAAAATCCCAGGACGTGATGCTGGTGTTTCTGGAGCCCCAACATTACATACTTATGTATAATAATTAGTGCAAAAACAGCACCCTACTACTGAATTCATTTTATTCTCTCCTGCTACATTAATACAACAGCAGCTGAACCCTCTTCATCACAGTGCATTAAACTTTTGATCTCGATGTGGCACAGTTGCGTTGACTCAGCTTCATCTGCAAAGCTTCCAGCAACCTCACATCTCTTCTCACATTTGTTACACAATCCTCTGACTCCTCACCCTCACACACCGTACCCGTCCTGTTCCCCGCTAACCTTTGCAGGACTCGTTTTAAGCGCTCTTCAGCTTTTAAGCAGAATAAATTTCTCTCACTCAGGATTTTGTTGCTTAATTTGAAACATCGTTGTATGCTGTACTGCATCTGTTTGAGCATATTCTTTCTTTTGCAGTTTTTTCCCCCACAGTTGTTATTACTTAGCCTTACTGTAAGGAATAACAACAGCTTGTTTATTGATATTTTCAAATAAATAATAAGCATTCCCTACTTAAAGACTCACTCAGGTACACTCCACAGTGTCTGTTTAGTTTAGTCCTGTGACATAGAAAATCGCACCTTTTGTGGAGCTCTTCTTACCCTCCTTGTTCCCCTGAAAAGACAACCAGGCAGAGATCATTCAGTGTTTAAAACAAAGGTGAATTCAATCCCCAGCAGATGCCTGAAATCGAATAAAAACTTCCCCTCACCGTCTGTCCCACCATATCAGGGCAGGAGCTGACGCTAGCTCTTTCCTGCTTGTTTCTCAGAGGTGAGGGCGACCGGTCTCTTATGAAATTAAGGGAGAGCCTTGAACCATGCAAACTGCTGGGCCCTGGTGGGGAACAAAATTCATTTTGCGCCTGAATTACGTTGTAGTTTCTGTGCAGAAGGTCAAATTACAATACACACAGTGTGTGTAGTTTAAAATCCTTCTGAAAAGGAAAACAAACACAGATACTTGCGATCTTGTGGATCATATTGCAAACTTTTCTTACTTGGTCCCAAAAGCGCCCCCTGTTGGCTCAGATAGTCCGGTTCACAAGGGATCTCGGATTCTTCCTGTCCCATGGGCTGTTGTATCTCTGGGCCCTGAACAGCTCGCCTGTAATGAAATATGTAGAAATATCAATCAAGTATATTATATGTATATTCACAGTTGTCATATGGTACAGATAGGAAGTGAAACCTCGAGCTGAAAACACTAACAAAACACTGCAAAAGTACAAGTTACTACAGAGATGATGTATGGCTTTTATTTGCCAGTTTCTCCAGAGTGTGTATCAGAATGTGTCAGAATTATTTACAACCACAAGGCACCATCACCGCCCACTCCATCCATTTGCTAGAGTCCGGCTGCTCTTCATCAGCTCTCGCTGTCCCTCTTTGCCTCTTCATCACTCTTCATCCTCCCCTCTCCGCTTTTTTCTCGTTTGCATCTTTCCCAAACTCCCTCCCTCTATTCGTCTTTCTCCTCATCTCTTTCTTTTTACTCATTTCAAGTCAGCCGTGGGTTGCGAGCGTGCACAGTGGAATTTGTGGCATTTGCAGTGTGACCTCATCAAAAACCTGCCGGGTGCTGACAAATGAACAAGGTCAGAAGGTTTTTCAGTGATGTTCAGCTCTGCTGAGCCGCTGTAAGTTAGCGAGCCACAGCAGCATCCAACATGTTCTTCCTGCATTCTGCATGCATGTAACTAACTATGTGTCAAAGCCATCTGTAGGATGCAGCAGCTGAATGCACAAAATCCAAACTTTTTGCCATAAAGTGCAACACAAAAATCAAGACCCATAATAATGAAGAAAATAATGAAGTAAGGCTCTCAGGCATTCTGTATCACTTTTTCCAGCATGAGCAGTGAACAAAACATAAACTGTGCCATTATTCACTCTGCACCCTCTCTTGTGTTTCGCCTTGGCCCAGACGTGAGGATCAGGGTGTAACAGTGCACAGTTCTGTTCAATATCAGGCTGCTTTTGTGTATTTCGTTTCAGGAAGTAACCAACGTGTTCATGCAAATACTCATTTTATTTCTTTATTTATTGATTTTAATTTACCACATGTAGCACTTGCTCAGATGCTCAGATGAGTTTCAGCCAGATGTTCACGTGTAAAACATTCTGCTTATTTAAAACGTGCAACACATCTGTGTTACCGGGTAAATGTGAAGAGTCGTGCACATCGAAACCGTGTTTCTGAGGCTGAGTGAAAAGCAAAAGGTTCGGCGCTTTATCCTCCTGCGCCCTCATTCCGGGATATTACATTCTGCCTGTCTGCACCTCGTACTTCATTCTGCTCAATAAAGTGTGGGAGATGGAAACTTTATTGTGTTATGCTATAAAATAAACTCACTGTTCCCATCAGAGGACATACATCTCCAAAGGTGGTGCTCGGATTTTATAGGCGAAGGTGCAAATGCATGTGTTCTAAATATGTGGGGAGGGTGGATTATATTTCCCCTTAGAGATAAAACCAGGTGCTTGTTTTTAATAGTCAGATGAATTCAACACAAAAACTAGTTATTAAAAGTTCTAGCTTATTATTATTAGTGGTAAAAAAAAAAACTCACCTAAAAGAAAAGGACCTGACAGATGCTGTCACTCTATCGAATATGGAGTGCTGTGGATTCTCCTCCTCGTCCTTTTCCTCTTTGTCCTCTGACTTTTCCTCTTTGTTGTCGTCTTCTTTCTGAAAACACATCAGTGTGTGAGTGTGCATGCTGAACTGTCTGCAGGTTATCTTCTATTTAGGGGTCAGCAGAGGGTTAAGAAGCTGGATGTCACTGCAGATTGTAATTGCAACCCTCTCCTGGGCACCTCCATCTGCGTGCTCTGTAGCTTAGCAGAAGAGACGACAACACAAACGTGCACGTATGTTGCACGCGCACAAGTGCACACACACACATCCTGTGAAGCGCCTGCAAAAAGCAGGTCATCTTTTGAGGACAATATGGAGTTTATACACTCAGCTGATTCAAATCTTCCAATGTTTTTCTCACCCTATGCCGCCAGCTAGATCTGAGATTAGCATGGTAATGGTCACAAGGGGGTGTGAAATGCTCAGTGCGTGTGTGTGTGTGCGCATGTTTATATCAGATGCAGTGAGTAATTCAGGGTGCTGTTCAAAGACAAACACCAGTTGGCATAGTGACGACTGAGTGTGTGCAAGTGTTTATGGAAACAGATCCCAAATGAGGTTAAACGGAAATCAAAGAGGGGATTCTCATGAAAGGATCCCCTGACACGAAACAATCCCGTTTCTTAGAGGGGATTTGATGCTTGACTCTAACCCATGGATGCAATTATCCTAAACTGAACTGAAACAGTGGACTTTAAGGTTAAAAAATATGAGCATGACAGGGAGAAAGCTTCTCTTCCCTGTGAGGGCCTACAGTGAGTCATTTCAATGTGTTCTCACCCTTTCTACTCGTCTGAGAATCCAAGCATGTTACGATCATTTGATTGTAAAAGTCAAAACAGTCATTTTCAAGGCTTGTCTGAGGTTGATCTTTCTCACATGTCAACATCAGACATACTCTCACTACTGCAGGCGAGGCTAGTTAGCGCCTGGGTAGAGTGTACAAGAGGCAGGGCACGGTGACACCCACTGGCTGTGCAGTCACGGGACAATTACCGTCTCTATTCTCACAGAGGCTCCGTCAGGAGTGTGCAGAGCAAGGACCATTAAAACTATTGGACATTTGTGTTCTCACATACAGCTCCTGCAGGTACTCCCAGTGTGAGTGTGAAAGAAGTGGAAGTGCTATCCAATGAAGACTAAATATCCAAACCAAATTGTGTGGCACGTAGAAGTAAAATAATAAGCACTAAAAATCCACTAATTTGAAGAAAGTTGTGTAGCGATGAAGTGAGTGGATGAGGACTTCAGCGAGCCCCGACCTGTGCACAGGAGAGCTGGACTGAGACTCTGCGTCGCACTGATCCGGGGATCGTCTTCAAGATGAGAGTCACTCCTCTGGGACTCTCACGCAGCTTCTTCACGAGGTTCGCTCTGCTCCAGCCCACCTGAGGCAGCGACAAACGTGATTATTCCAGCGTGAAGGTTCAGACACGCACATGCTCTGCATGAGGAGAACTGTCTCAGACTAACAGGACCACCGTGCTGCACTCACCACTATCTGGTCATTGACTTGAATCACTTCATCACCAGCTAAGATCTTAACGTAGGCATCAGAAGAAGGCTGATGAATGAGAGAAAATCAACACAAATTAGAAATCCTTTCAAAGAAACACAACAAAATATATTTAATAATGACATAAAATGTAATGCAGCCGCAAACCACGACAGAGCCCCCCCCCCAGTGTGTAACAGATGGCTGTTGTAGCTCTCTGCTGACCTCCCAAATGGTAAACAAAAATAAAGCAAGGACTGATAGTGAAGACTGATCCTGTAATTATAAGCCGAGGCCCCGTCTGTGCTCCTTCCCATAGCCGTGCAGTTTGTCTGTATTTGTGGACATTTCTCTTATTAACAGTCGGCCACGGTAATGTCACTAATAGCCTTTGTGGGTGACATCATGGAAAAATAGCATCTTCATCTTTCTGCACCCCCAGGAGAGCTCGCTCTCCTTTCAAAGCTCCTTTTTCACTCATAAACACTCCCTCATGCATTTTATAAGCCCCCGATTCGAGGGATCTTTGGCTTTCTCCGAAATTCATGCATCTGCGCCGTATCCATTAGATGATTTTATTTTTCTCAGAGAAGCTTTCATCCACATCAAAAAGCCAAATCATTATTTGTAAAGTTAATGAAATCCTCTTTTAATGTAATGCACCACATGTACTACATTTCCCTGCTCTGTCCAGCTTCATGTTCAGCTACAGTGGGTATTTAATCAGATGACAATTACATCTAATATACATAGAAAAATGTTGTGAGTCATAATGTGTTATAAACATGTTTACATCCAATCTGCAGCATTTGGAACAAGCAGACTTAAATATTCAGAAATAAACAGTGTGCGAGTGTTTGCAGGATGAAGACCGAGGTTTCTGGAAAGAAAGATAAGCCAACGACTAAAAATAAGGCCACACACAAAGTACTCTGAAGGGGATTTCTTAGCAGAAAAGAAGTTTCCACATCAAAATGATGAAAATTGTGATTTTATAGACAGATGAGAGGATGGGCCAATTTAACAGATTCTACGAGCAATTTAAAAAAGCATCTTTTAGTGGCACATGAAAGCAGTGCAGCCCCTGCTGCTCACTTTGTTTTGGGCTCCCACAACAGAAAACGTACTTCCAGTTTCTTCTAGATAAGAAGCTCAGAACAGACTTGTTATGTCTGTCCTAAGCAGAACAAAACCTTCTGATAGCAGGAGTGTTAGTGAGCACAAGGTGTCAGCTCGTACCGAAGTGTGCATAAAGTCACAGCCTACTGCAAAATGAACATTATCTGCTCCATTTCCCTGCAGTTTTAGCCACTTTAAAAGTCACCCGCAACATCTGAGGACATTTTAACAGAGCTGGCTAAGAAATACAGAGATCCTGGAAAGACTTTGCATGGACTCCTGCGCAGAGACAAACTGTTGAGAGGTCAACACATCTTTTAATTCAGGTGTTGTTCCAACTCCTTTGAAACGTGCTATTGTGAGACCCCTGTGAAAAGACTTCAGAGCCATCAGTTCTGTAACTTTCACTTTTTATCTAAAGAGAGAGCTTTTTTAACCAGCTACAAACATTTAAAGCCGAGTTTGATATTTGTGAAAAAAATGAAGTCTGCTTTTAAGTCTCATCCTTGCACTGAAACTCTCCTTTTAAGAGTTCTTGATGATCTTCTTTTAGCTGTTGATTCATCACCAGTGTGTGAACATTAGAGGTGTAGCTCTGGATTGGTTTAAATCCTATGTGAGTGGCAGATGTTTCTCTGTAAAGTGGTGAATTTTATTCTTCTGTACCTCAAGGCTCTATTTTAGGCCCATTACTGTTTTCTTTATATATGCTGCTGCAGGTTTGCCACAGTCACCTCTTCATCAGGTTCAGCTGGTACAACATGCTGCTGCTCGACCTTTAACAGGGATAAGAAAACTCCAGTTTTAGCTTCGCTTCACTGACACCTTTAGGATTCTTTTAAAGGGTTTACCGGTTGTTTTAAACGGACTAGCACCGCTGGATTTGTCTGATCTGATTCATGTTCAAACGCCTATCAGAGCCCTAAGCTCTGCTAATCAGCTGACCCTCAATATTCCAAGATCCAGACGTAAAATAGAAGTAAACGAGCTTTTTCAGCTGTTGCCCCGAGTCTCTGGACTCCCTTACTAACTCTGGTTGTTTGAAATGTGCTCGGGTATATAAATTTGACTTGACCTTGACATGCTGACACGAGTGCATTGGCTAAGATTTCTGATAAGGCAGTGATGGCGGTTTGCTGGCTGAGTCATCACTGAAGAAACGGAAAACAAGTGCAGGAGTCTGACCTCAGCAGCCGTTCCGGTCACGTAGTGGTTACTGGAGCTGGTGGTTATCTCGATGCCCTGGAAGAAAGAAAGCAAAAGAGACCATTTCTGCCGAAGCTTCAGAACAATAAATCAAGCAACTTTGACACACAGAATGTCAATTTTGCACATCGCTGAGTCAACACGATTCACCATAATGGACACATGAATTTACTGTCTGGTTGCTGTTATTACCCGACTACTGTATGTAGCAATATTGGTGCCAGCCCCCGGATGTCATCCTGCTCTGACTGATCATTTTAATATAATGGGTGTAGGGAGCGGCAACTAATTATATTCCAGAAAGCCCTGATCACATAATTATTACTTATCACTCCAGAAACTGCAGAAACATGATTTAATCAATCTAACTTAATCAAAAAGGTAAATGGACTGGTACTTACAGAGTGCTTTTCTTATCAGTTTGAGCATTCGAAGCACTTTACTAGGAGCCTCTTTCATCCACTCACATACACATGCATACAAGTGCTTTGAAGCTAACATTCAGACGCTCTGATGGGCAAGCATCATGCTCACGGATGGTGGAGGAGCCAGGTGTTGAACCACCAACCTTCTGATTAGTAGATGACCCACTCTACTTCCTGAGCTACAACCACCCGTCATTTAATTAAATTATTACATTTATTTTATCTGCTGCATTTAGTAATTAAACACACTGTAGTTGTGGAAAGAGGTGAATAAAGGATAATGGAAATGCAGCAGTAATCTATAACTGCATACAGCTTCATTATGATGTTGTTTTTCCGGTGCTTATAAACGCTAAACAGGAGTTTTAAGTAAATTTTAGTTTAGTTTCTTTTCTCAAAAAATACACCTGTGACGCAAGAACTGAGTCACTCTTGTTAGTCATGTACTACAACTGCATTGCACACATTTCTGAAAAACACCTGAAATGCTTTTGCACATCTTCTCTTTATCTTAATTTCATCACTCATGACAGCCTCTCAGCTTATCTCTCTTTGTGACACAGACATGAGGATTTGAGGTGAAGAAAAACACAAGAAGAAGAACAAAAGCTATTTTTCAGTTGCGGACTCGTGCGTACATCATGATCTGAGTCGGTCCACGTCATGCTCAGTATATTAAATGTGCTTATGTCATATTTTTTTTCCTGCCTTTCACTTCTCTTGCTTTCTCTTTCTAGATCCCACTACACTTAGTCTGCCAGCGAGCAGAAATCACTGCTGACGTGCTCCAATCAATGCCTGTCTGCCAGCAGGGGACAATCAGCTTCAGCTGTTAGGCGCAAATGACAAAAAGGAAGGAAATTTGACAGACAAACTCAAGAAAAATTATACCTAGGAATTAAAATGAAACTAAAAAGACACCAAGCAGCACACAGAAAAGATTGTGAAGAACTAAACCTAAGAAAAGGTTGATGATGACGGTGATGTTGGAAACCGTCAGGCAGTGATGAAGACAGGAAATGAATGCTAAAAATAAAACAGTGAGGAGAAAATAAGACAAAAAATACAAAGTCCAAAACAAATGTGACTTTTGAAGAAACCGGATGAGTGAGGAAAGGGGGAGAAATGAAAACCAGGAGACAAAGATGATCAGGAAAGCAAACAAGCAGAAGAACTTAATCCTCGAACTCTAAAGCGGTTTTTAACTCATCAAAACTGACTCCTTTTAGAGGATTTACATTTTCCTTTCTGTGTCTTAGAAACTAAGCTCGAAACACAATCTGCATGCACAGATTATTAGATTCAATCAAGGCTTTACCAGCTGATCACCAGGTGATACGGGTACCAGGTCGACGCTCTCCAGCTGAGCAGTATGGGTGAGGAGCGCTTCGGGGCTGGAGCTCAGGATCTCATCGCAAACCCCCACCAGCTGCCGGGACTGGAGAATGAAACAGAAATCGGCTGGGATGATACACAGCATGCTAGACATGAATTTACTTCAGAGCGAAACAAAAGTTGAAAGGAGAGAAATTACTGCAAGATGTGAAGCGAGAAACTCACAACAGAGATGATGTCCTTTTCTTTTTCATGGGCAGTGTTATTCTGCTGGATGAGTGAAACAAAATGACATGAGCAGAAGATTGACTAAATGACACTGCGGTGGCCTATAAACTATATGCTAATGTTATTGATTTGTGGAAATGGGACAGTTTGACTCAAAACCCACGTCCCATTTCCTCTTCACAGCAGGAGTCAGGAAGTGAAAGGCCTCGGCCTTCGAGAGGCAACAGAGGAGATCATTACTGGCTTTCCATAACGAGTTAATAAATCTGCTCTTCATGTCAGATGTGCTGGTCACTCCACAGACTCTGTGGGGTGAAGCTTCTGCTATCTTTGCATTCTCTGTTTCTCAGTCACCTATTCATCCATGGTTGCAGGCTATCTGGGCTGTGATTAGTGAACCAAATGAGCCACGGCAGCCCTGCGGCGGTCCCTCCGCTGGGCTTCACTTTTTTTGGATCATGTTGATATTCAATATCCTTTTCATGCGACATGTAGTGAGTTCTTCTAATGTAACCGAGATCTGAATGGTCTCAGAAATCCAATACTCGCCGCGTGCGCAGGATGGTCTTTTTGTGTCTTTTTACTCGGCTCCGGTGATTGATTCGCTTCACGTCAGCAGAGTCGTTTTGTGGAGAGAAACTTTAAAATCTCTCTCACACGCCTCTCCTTGTCTTTGCTGTTTCTTTTCTTTTTGGACCCAGTGAAAATGTCTTGGTGTTATTATTACCCAGGAGTTCACTTACCAGACAGTGAATCATTTTATGCTAATTTGCATCCAGATGGGGCAACACACTGATTTGTTTGTACCTGGTGTAAACAGAGTATAGAGCAGTGTTTGCACACAACATTAGCACGCATTTTAAGACAAATTATCTCCGCTACACGTGAAACATTAGACATATTTTGTAATATAAGCAGCAAAGAAGCAACACCTCCAGTCGTGTTTAGCGTCCATCGTTTCCAACAAACCCACCAACTAAACATGCAGACGTGCACAGTCGCGCACAGTCAGTGTCACAGTTACTAGGACGCATACAATGGTAGTGCGTTGCCTAATCGCGAGTTTCTGGGAGGAGGCTGTTAATAGCACCTTCCTATAAGCCGTCCTGTGAAGCAGCTGAATTGTTTTGGAAGCTGAAGAAACGAGTCGAGGATGATGAGGGGTTGGAAAAGAAAAGGCCAGATGTTTACACAGCATATAATATTCACTGAATTGACTAATGCCACACACTATTACTGCCCTAAGCTAATTTGCAATGGGCAGTGATTTGATGGGTTACATAAGGGATTGCAAGGGGAAACTAATCCCTGTGAAATGTAGCAAGGGATCAGCAGCCAGCACGGTTGGATTTGTGGGCTAATTAAAGGCTGTGACACAAGGCTGCAGGAGGGGGGATGACATGATTACAGGCCAGGTCAACTAGTCCGCCTGTGTTTGTGGCTTTTTCTGTATGCTGCTCTTCTCCACTAGTATTACTGCCTGACAGCAGATAGAAACTGTTATTTATATAACACCAAAACAAACCACTAAAGATTTCAATATCCACATCCTGAACAAAGGAGTTACTGCACGTTCATGTATCCTACCATATTAATGAAGAAACACAGCTGAGCGTTTCAGGTGTAGCCTGCTTGCTCCTTCTCACTCCAGCTTTGCAGGTAAGCTCACGCCACATGTGTACAATTTTTGCTGATTCAGTTTTATTTATATAGCACCAAATCACAACAAACAGTGGCCTCGAGACATAAATACATCATGATTATGAACACAAACTCTCTGAGCAAGTGACATCATTTCTGAGTTATCGCGTTCACAAAGTTGAAACTTGGCTGCCTGCCAGACGGTAAACATGTATGAGGCGTGGCTGAGGCCACATGTTGTTGTTGTGTGGTGGTGGTGGGTACTTGCATATGCTGCTGCAAACATTTTTGTGAACCCCAAACCCAGTACATGTGAGCTTAAATCAGGGGTCCTCAGTCCCGGTCCTCGAGGGCCGGTGTCCTGCAGGTTTTGGATGCAACCCTGCTTCAACACACCTGAGTCAATTAGCAGGACTCTGGAGAACTGAACTGCACACTGAGGAGGTGATTCAGCCATTTGATTCAGGTGTGTTGCAGCAGGGTTGCATCCAAAACCTGCAGGACGCCGGCCCTCGAGGACTGGGATTGAGGACCCCTGGCTTAAATGATGCCAACCAATCAGAGTGGTTTAGAAAGTTTCTCCAGTAAGACATGGCAGCCACTATTAAGCACGATTTAAAGGTGGAACATCCTTTTCTGACACATGGCCACAGCACTTTGCAAATGTTCTAACATTCTTAAAAGAACATTAAATGAACCTAGCAATCATATTTAAAATGACATAAACTATAAATAACAAATGCATGTGTGTGTATGAAGTTGACAAAGGTCATAAAACGTGACAAAAAACCCTCTACATTTTATATAAATAAATAATGTGTCTCAATTGTTTTTCACTTCTTTGCTTCATAATTTGCTGATATTTTTGGAAGATTTTCTGCTGTTTTAATTGCTCTCCATCACGGCCAAATTACCAAACTTGATGTTTCAAGATGGTACAAACCTGTAGATGACAGAACAGTAGCTACATCCATCTTCACCATTATTCAATTTGGCTTAAGATTCAGGACAGGAACTCGGTTACAGTTTGCTCAAATCAATGCTGTAAATAGCAACAGTAGCTGAGGTTTTTAAGTTGCCACACATTATCACTTCTGCATCTGTTTCTGTAGTAACACCTATTCCTGTAAATAATCTTTTGCTCATTGCTTTTCAGAAATATGTTTTAAAAAAAGCCAAACCCACACCACTACTTTCTGTTGCATCTAGAGTCATGCCACAGGTTATTTCCCTTCAGCATCACTGTTCTGCATTCTTTTTTAGCTCTGCCAGAAAAGGAAATGACACACGTCTGAGGTGGGTGACAGGCGCAGTTAGCTGCACCTTGGAAGTCAATGAGTGTGCTGGGAAAACAGAGAGCACAAGCTAACAGTTCTCACTGTGGTTTCATGGTGAGAATAAAAAAAATTTCTGGAAACCAGAATTTAATGTATTGGTGTGTGTTTGCTCAGGGAAACAATGAATCACCCCGTTCTAAGTTTAATAAAATCAGCCTTTAAATAATCAATAATATTACTTGTATGTATAAAAAAAAAAAATGAAAACATGTCTGTGGCAGAAACATGAAAAAGAAAGCAGAAGAGGTGAGGTAACAAGATTAGAGAGGAGGGAGGGAAACATGTTGAGTTCTGAACAGCATGTTGATCCTGTTACTTTGTAGCTGAATCAGTTTCACGTCGACATTAATAAAAGCAGAACAAGACGTCCATAAAACTGTAACACTGAAATTGATGCAGGGTTTGTTCCCGGCAAAACACAGCATCCACACTCACTAACTTTCTATCAAAAGCCTCTGGAACCTTTGAGCCACATCTGCACAAGTTCATCAGACAGATTCACAAGCCTGACCTTTAATATTGCTGCAACTATAATAGTTACAGATTAGCCACAGATCCAATATAGACATCAATAAACAATAGACGATCCCAGTTAGGAAGAGCTGCTAAAATCTTCCTTCTTTTCACCACTTATGAATGAAAATGTGTGATTTGTAGCGCTGCCAAAAAGGTGAAAATTGTTTATCTGCGCTGTCTTGCAACACTGCGCTTTGTGTTGCGGATCACGGTGTGAAGCTCGATCAGGTGCTGAGCTAACTTTGGAGCAACATGATGTGCCTCAAAGCTATTCGCTCCGTAGTTGTCTAGGAAACAATGACACGCTTTCATGTGGGTGCAACATCAGAAAAGAAGACCAGAAGAATGGGCGCCGCCATACTTGGGCACATGTACAACAAAAGGCTAAAACTAACACAGGAAGTGCAAATGAGATGATAGCAGTATAAGCATGCTCAAACATGGACTGCTGTTTCTGGGCACTAATGTAGGAATATGTGTATCTTTGCAGATCATTCTGGAGCCATAAAACGTACCAATCGTCACATCAAAAGTTTTGTCTACTGAAGACCTCTTCAGACAGGCGTCTGCTGTCTCAGCGTGTGTGTTTACATACTTGGACTGGCACTTTAACCACCAGGTCACAAGCTTGCTATTAAAAGACTAGGAGACATAACTGCGTTAGATCTCTTTCTCTCCTGTTGCTCTTACTACCTTTTTTCCAGCCCCTCTTGTTCGTGTTCTTTTCCATCCTTTTACCATTTGTAGAACACAAGCGCCCAAACAAAATCGAAATGACGCGGTTTAAGCAAAGCTGTTAATCTGAGAAGCACACGGTTCTTCAAGCAGGTGTTAAACATTAAAATCTCTTGGGATGACTTTCACCTTCATGTTCTTATGTCAAAGGCACTATTAAAATTTTGACTGTTTGGTTATTTTTTTCCCCAGCAGACAAAGAATCCCAATTAAACTCACATACCTCACTATAATGAATGTTCTCTTTGCGTTCTGCCTGTGCTACTGTGAAAATCAGACTCCACAACTTTAGTGCAGGATCCCAACAACAGCAGCTGACTGCTGACCCCGATTACCCTCAGGGTGAGAGAAAAGAAACTCACACACACACACACATTCGAATACACACAGGCAAAGAGTGTGTGAAGGATGTGGTGTGGCTTCTTTGAATGTGCTTCTTTAGACAAAAAAAAGATGTCATGATTAAACTGTGGCCGCCTGACAGGACAGTAGATGCCACGGGGGCGCTGTGTGATAGCCTGAAGCCAGATCATTGGACATGCTCGTCTGTATGGATGCAGCTGCTAATGTGATCACAGTGGCACAGGAACACAAACACACACGCAGAAGCCTATGCAAAGTGACTCAGCTGTACAGTACATGCTACGAGCAAGTGTGACTCAACACGAAGACTGTTAGGCAGATGAAGGATTACTGTTTTCTTTGGTCAGGTGCGATGACCAATCAGCGGCTCAAATCTGACCTTTCAGCCGATCTGCCCGCAGATTAAAGGAATAAATAAGTCAAAACGTGATAATCAGGGTTCATACAGTTGGCGTTTGAGAAGAGGAACCTGAGACGTTAGTCATGCTCTTTTCTGGTTAACACACAAGCCCACCAATTACGTATTTACAAGTTCCTGAATCTATCTCACGAAACACTCTCAGCTTTATATAAAATAACTTTTAGCTTTTAAACACCTGCGAACAAAGATCAAAAACAGGAAGCGAGCAAACAACCAGCCTCTTAGTGAGGTAAGAGATTTTAACTTGCCGATCACTCGTGAGGCGCTCTGCTCCTGTGAGCGGTGAATGAGAACAACAGGGGCCGACGCTGATTCACCTCACGGGGGCAAAAACATCCGTTCAGAGTCAAATCAATCTTAAATCCATGTTTCCTTCCTTTCCTTCTGCCCAGTGAAGCCCATTAAAGTAATGTCCTGTCTTCTGTACCTCAGTGCAGACATCACAACTTTTAAGTCACGCGTAAATATCCTGCAGGACAGATTTTTAACCTCAGCAGCGGATAATACGTTCCTGAGCTATTTAAGTGTATGGCTGAGGTTTTCAGTAAAATCCAAAAGCAGCAAAATAAAAAAGAAAGGTGGAGATTTATCCCACTGAAGAGATGAGAACTGTACCTGTCGTGATGGGCAGGTGTCCAGGAGCTTTAAATAAACCTCTGTAAATACAGAGAGTCCTGTTTGAGCCACAGCTTCGCTCTGCTGCTTACTGTCTCGACCTCTCTGTAATGCTCTCCCATTCTCACGCTACCTCTGGAGCCCCGTTTTCTTTTAGTCTTCTCTTCTTAACTTCTTTCAGGCTATTTATCTCTAATGTCACCGCAGCGCTGAGCTGATCTCTCGCCTGCTCTCTGCCTGTTGCTCTTTGCTGTGCTTTCATCAATACGCACTCCCTCAGGAGTCAAAAGTCATTTAACAGTGGTGGTGCAATCCCTCTCTCAGTCTCCACCTCCTTCCTCTCCCATACCCTTTGCTTCCCACTCACTCCTTCCCTCCCTCCCTCCCTCCCTCCCACAGGCACAACAACATATCCAGGCCTGTCGTCCCTGCTGCCTGTGAGCACATTTCACCCACCTTACAATTTATCCCATTATAAATATTCCTTCTCCCCGCCATTTATCTTACAGTACCCCGCTGGGGTAAACAGAGACCAAACCAAGCATTTCATTTAAGCGGCCTTTTTGGACCTAAGCTTCTTCAAGTTACAGCTGCCTCCAAATATGCCAGGAATGTAAAGATAAAAATTGCATTACTCAAGCCAAACGGAGAAACAGGGAGTCTGTTTGTGCTTCTAGTTGTATTTTAGGGACAGATTTAGAAAGAAACTGCACGGCAGGTTGTAGTTCCTCTCCTGTGCATGACAGTGCCACTGGAAACATTGTTTAGTAGTGTTTGGTTCCCCTTAAAGCGAACCTTGTGCGCTCACAAGCACATTTGCTGCGACGTGTCTTACGTGAGCACATGCATTCAATTTCCTGTTTCTTTACTGTTGCTGTAAGAGCAGACATGTGATAAGAATAGAAATGCACTTATAAATGCAGTTGAAGGCCACAGAAAAAGCTTGCGCTGAGACTTTTATGCCACTGTGTAGAAAAACAAACGGGCCTACCTCGTGCACAATGTCTCCCAGCTCTTTGCAGTAATTGAATATGTTCTTGGTGGTTGTGCATGTGGCCAGCTGGGAAAACTTATATCTGAAAAGTGAACGATCATAGTTGGAATAGGACAGGGAATGAGAGGAAAGATGTCACAATCAGCAATATTTTTTTAAAAAAGTAGGAAAAAAGCTAAAACCAGAAACATGTATCAGACACGCAGACATTCCTCAATTATCACAACTTCAAAATAAAATAAATAATCATTAAAAAATAATCATAAAAATGTTAGAACACAACCTGTTGAGCAAGGAAAAGAGGCCTTTGGCTGAGGTGATGAGTTCCACCACGAGATGGAGAATCGCGGGAGTCAGCTTGAAAGTGCTCCGTCCATCGTAGCTGGTGAGGCGCCAGCGGCTCTGGATGCCCATCTGCAGGCTGTGAGCAACAGCGCAGAGCTTCTCTATCAGGCCACGAAGGTTCTCACCGCCTATGCCATAAGTCTGGACACACACAAAACCAGGCAGCCAATCAGCTGAGGACCCTTTTCATTTCAAAAAATGCTTCATGTTATAATTAATAACGTCGGATGTTTGATCCGCAGCATCCCTTCTTCCTTCCTGCCGTCTCTCTGCACTTAACACAATATAGAGCTTCAGACACACGTGATACAGTGTTCGCAACACGCTCCTGTGACTCTGAACTGGAACCTACTGTGTGTAGCACATTAACCCCCCACTTTCTCTTCATTTCCTGTCACTTCTATTCTGTGGATTTTTGAACAAAGCCATAAAAAGAACACAATCCTCAGCATGTCATTTCAATATAGCTGTGGGGGGAGACTTCAGAGAATTCATTAAACAGACGTTTTCTCTGCGTATTGCAGCATGAATGCTCAGCATTTCTTGTTGGTGGAAAACTTTGTGTTGCTTCCTATTTCCATTTAAGATATGTACTGTAAAAAGTGATTATATAAATTACTGCTGGTTAACATTTGCTCCCAGCAGGAAACTGGGACCTCACAGGTCATCAGGTGCACAACACCTTTTAACTATTCCAGGAATTAGATCCAAGTGTGCTGGAGGTGCTTTCAGTTACTGCGGTGCCGCTCTTTGGAACAAGCTGCCTGCTCACCTGACCTGAGGTCAGTTCCAACCTTGTCTACAATTAAAGACAAACTTGAAACCTTGTTTCCTCTCAAGAGCTTACACTTCATAACTGTGCATGTGTTTGTCTTTTTGCTTTTATTCTCTAAAGGCATTAGTGGGAAATTCATTTTTCTACGGCAGAAATGGGAATGTTAGCTGAACTCAGTTCTACTCAATATTAATTATCTCTTAATGAGCTTATAGGTGCCCAGTCTGCCTAGATGAAAACTTTTATGACGCTGAATATATGGTTAAATTCTCCCCCACATAAAGGTGATACTAAATCATGGTATTGTTTTTGTGTTACAGCACAAAAACCGAGGAAATGACTGAGGCTCTTATGGCTATTCTAGCAACTGTGTGAGAGATTATCATAAGAATCATAATGACAAATTTTTTAAAAAATCCATTAAACACTTGTTTTTCATAACTGTCCACACGGACCCAATCCACCCAGAGCAATTAAAAAGAAACATCTTATATACAGCCTATCCCATAGCCCCTGCTTACATAACTGTTTAATCATCACAGAATAATGCCACACAAATAAAAAGCAAATTGATTAAACTGTCACGAGGAGGAAACTAAAAGCGAGTTCTCTTTCATATATTTCTCATTGCAGTTTTCTGAGACGTGACGCTTAAAAACCGCCAGAGGAGGAGCACGCAGACCCACTCATTGCTGGTCAAGAGGTTTTTACCGGTCGAGCTTTGTTGGCACACAACCAGCTGGAACAGCCTTTTCAACACCGCGTCGGTAATGATCTAACCGTGTTTGGTGTCCTCCATGTGAGCATCTGATGGGTGTTTTTATGAATGAGCACAGTGTTAGCGCGTCACGGTGCATCGAGTCACAGAGAGTGCAGAGGAAGTGAGCGCACACATATTCACTGTGATGGAGGTGGAGGCTTTTACTAAAGCTTCACACTCTCGTTCATGCAGACTTGTGGGTTTAAACTGGTAATGCTGTAACGACTAATCAGCATTAGTTATTTCAACAGTCTCAGCAACAAGCAGTTTAAGCAGCCGGAGTCTTAGGCTGATGTTTACAGGCTGTTACGCCACAAGAGCTGGAATCCAGCCCGGTACTGTCCTCCTCAATTAGTCCTTTAAAAGAAACAAAGGCCATTCTGGAGACACACAAACACCCAAAACACACACACACACACACACACACACACACACACATACACACACACACACACAATTTAAGTCTCCTAAGACTCCCTCCCAAAACTGGCTGAGCAGTGAAAATAATTAGGCAGCAGAAAAATTGGGATAGAAAATCAAAGGCAGTGCATTTTTTTTTTTTTTGGGGGGGGGGGGGGGGTGTTTGTTTGTTTTTTTTTTTGAAAACTTTCCCAGAATTTTT
>VOQJ01018234.1:5646-17065 GCA_015052665.1 Apistogramma diplotaenia | reverse complement strand
GTGTAGTAAGATATATATATATATATATATATATATATATATATATATATATATATATACACATATGAATAAGGACATGATTGTTTCCAGATTATATTATGTCAGTTGCTGATCAGTCCTGATCTTGGGAAAGAATATCTCTCCTTCCTCTTCTATCCTCTCTTTCTCACGTCGTTCTTCATGTCTGAGAGTAAAGTTTAGGCACAGAAACAGTTTATGGTTCAAATTTGTTGAGCACTTCACAAAGTTTATTCCATTCATGCTCTCTCCTCTTCAGTACCACAAACACAACTTTTTTCAGAGGGATGAGACAGAGAGAAGGATGTGTGCAGCCTGTCTCTGTGGCATCAGCATCAGCTACAGGAGCTGTGCTACCAGACACATGAAAACTGAAATGTGTGACAGGGTTTTGTTTTAAACCCCCTATCAAGTTTAATAACTCGTTCGGGATCATTCCGGACTGCTTTCACTCATGAACACAGGGTAAATTGGACACATTAGACACTATATTTTATCCTTCTCCAGTTAATTTAAAACTGAAACACAAGGAAACATCAGTCATTAATGATTCATTGTTTCTAATTGTTCAAATGGATGAAGCCACAGACTGCTGTAAAATGGAGGTGCTGGATGTCTTTCATGAATAAGCACAACACAATATTAGTGCAGTTGGAAATGCACTCCCATGGCATCTGTCACGACTAACCAAAGAACTTATTTCTAATCCCCTCTGTCCCTCTTATTTAACAGAACAGAACGGTGCTGAGCAGATCAACCAAGACATAAAGGGTTTCTGTGTCCATGGAAAGGTTGTTAAATGTGTTTGGGATGTTTTTTTTACATTTGTTTAATAATCTATAATGCTGGTCTTCTGGTGCCCAGAGCAAGACTTGGGTTTATGATCTAATCATAGCATCACAGTCTGACAACAGGGCTGGACCGTGATTGATCTTGACATCTGCTGGTCAAGAACGGAAAGTTCAGTTCTCTCTCCCCTCCAGGGATCATGCCAGATTCTGAGCTGCGGGATGACAAATATAGGCACCATTGCCCATGTGTAAGTAAGAATGAAAAATTGCCACACTGGAGGGCTTTATTGTATGTCTATTAAAGTATTTTGTAAGTAGTTATATATGTGCTGTGCACACCAGATCAGATTCCCTCTGTCACCAAAATAGCAGAGTACTTGATTGACTTTTCCCCTTCTCTGACCAGGTAGGAAACGCAGACACAAATCCTGCTAATCCTTGACAACCAAATTACACTGTGGCTCCTGATCGCTATACTTACTGTACACCCGCTGCTGTATCTCTCACTCTACCCACTGTAGGCGCCTTCAAGACCACGCTGAGTGACCGGACACAAAAACGTGCTTTTGACAAGTGCACCACTTTGATGAAACAATTTGTGGCACACGGATGAGCTTTGCAATGATGGCGTTATAGATTTTCTCAGATGCACGCATAAATAAAATGTTTTTATTGCTTTTACATATACAATCCCTCAGTCAAACAAATGTGAATAAAAGCCACCACAATATGCGACGTGCCGGTAACGGCCAAATGTTTCACTAGTCAGAAATTAATGTTATTAAGCCTTTTGTGCAGAGCATCAAAGCAAAACGTAAGAGATTATGTAACCACTCAAAACTGTTCATTAATAGCACTTCCAATGAAAGCACATCTTCACAACTGTTGCGATCTTTCCAGTGTAATGTTGCTCCGTTCATCATGTACCTACTTGACCTCCTTGTGTCAAGCATCTATTTCAGTTTAGCGAGAATTAGTTGCAGCTGTATGCTGTTCGTGGAAACAGATTATAAGTTGTCTAGTGGCAGCGTCTTTGTCCATTCGACAGAGGAATCGTCACTCACAGGGTGCAAACAGTACCTACTGTAAAGCTGAGGCCTAACATTTGTCTCAGCTTTCTGCTGCTTCCATTTCCCCATCAGATCGTTTTTATTAAATCACACAGGCTGAGACTGAGAGGCAGATGGGGTCTTTAGCTTTTTAGACCCAGGGGTGATAAGGCCATTTAGGGTTATTGAGCTCACAACTAGGCAACTTTTTTATTCCTCAATTTCATGGGTAATTTGCCTCCCGCTGGGCCGATAGTGTATCTCATCATCCGAGTCCTCCGTGCGGGGGTCGAAGCAGTTCTCAAAATTACGCCTAAGACGTTTCTTGAGCTGGAAGGTGCGCTCTGTGTTTGAAAAGTTGTATTCCTGCTCCTTCAGTTTGGCATAATAGTCGGAGAACTTGTTGAACAGAATGGAAATGGGCATGCCATTGAGGATGATGCCAAAGGAGATGCAGCCGAATGCCACACAGCGACCGAGATAGGAGATAGGGACAACATCTCCATAGCCCACAGTGGAGATGCTAACCTACAGAAAGAAACGTATAGTGTCAGCTCACACAAAATCACTCAAAACTCATCTTTCTTGCATAGAGTCACAAAGGGACCAAGAAAAGAGTAGAAACATTTTTATTTTAACCCTGATGGCTGATGGCAGCCTTGTGGCTGCCTTTCGCCCGGCCACAAGACACTTTCTGTCTATGACTTTCTGTGAGCTTTTTTTTTTTTTTTACTGATGAATTGATGTTTTAGAAGTTGGGAATGAATAGGCTCAAAAGAACTTCCAGGGAAGTAGTGCTACATTTTACATTTCTTGAACGCAATCACTCTGTCTGGCCACAAATGAGGCGCATTACACGGCATTAGAGGGAATTAGACACATATAAATTCACAGCTGCCACCAGATAAATGAAAACCATGTCCTTAAATGATACTGAAAGACACGCAGAGCACCAGGCTGATGGCACAATGTGATCTATGTAAAATTTACTAGAAATGCTATGCATTATGTTTGTACCGCTGAACACTGCTAATTTACATGTTATGTGCAGCTATCTGAATCCGTGCACAGAAGTGATGTGAAAACCTGTAAGTTTTGGTTTTATGGGGAGTTCTGTGCTAAAACTGTATTTTACTGGTAATTATAGCAGTCATCATAGCAGTGATCATTAAAGAGCTAAAGAGAAGTGAGTCTTTAACCATATATCAGTTTGGTGGTCCTCACTAACCACTGTCCACATCTGTACGTATCTAGTACAATGACCGGACATGACTTTGGGTAAAAATTGCTTTAAGGCAACTGTGTATAATTGTTGGATGATAGTTGGTCTGCTTTTCTGCATGACAGATCAATTCTAAAATTGATTTCGCCAACCATTTATTCATTAAAGAGGACTGTGTTTGAGCTCTTTAATATAATAACTGCTTACTACATTTTGAAAGCATAAAAATAGCACAGAGCTTGATCTGTACTGTGAATCTTTGTCTTGGTCTGACTAAGCAGGCAGCACAAATACAGAGAGGCCTAATCCCTGACACCCGAAATGCACTGCACTGCTTGATCATACTGACACACGCCGACTGAGCTCCGCTTCAGTGCTGTCAAGAGGAAGAGCTTACCAAGCTTCATAACTGCGTTAATTGATCCGGAAGAAGCTGAGTCGCAGCCGGTAAGAGCTGACTGCACGCTCCAAATGCTGTAAAACTTTAATTGCCCCATTCATAATGAAAAGCTGTGGAGCAACTCTTTATATATGTAGTAAGTAGGGTTATATCACCAGTGTGGCTGGACATTAAAACTGGACTTGAAAATATTATAAAATGATTTACATTATCATGACAGAGTCCATTAAAATGAAATAATAATTATAAGAAAGCTAGAAATGTGATAGAAATCGCTAAAAGTCGCAACAAAAGGAGATTTTGTCACAAAACAGAAACCAAACAATCTGATATTTTGGTTATATTGTATTTATGATAAACACCCCAAAAGACTGCAGAGCCACAAACTTTACTGGACTCACCGCAGCCCACCACCAGGCATCTGGTATACTGCTGAATGGTGTCCCAGGTTGATCCACCTCCACAGAGTGCATCAGAGCAGAGAAGGTGAAGATGCCCATGGCGATGAACAGAAACAGACAGCACACCTAAAGCACGACAGAACAGAGCATTTCAGTGCTTGTTTATACAAAGACATGTCAGAAAGAAATTACTGTTTTAAGACTTTGCATATAGTTATATAACAATTTAAAATGTTATTATAAAGCTCTCTTAATATTTCACAGGCTGTGTAAACTGTGTTTAAGGACACACAGCCAAGAGTCACTGGTCAGACTTGAACCCAGGCTGCTGCATTTTAGCCATACAACATATGGTGGCCTGCTCATCCAGTGACCTAAGCCAGCACCTAAACTACGCATATTTCAGTAACCTGTGATGTCCTAGTGGCAATACAGTCATAACCCCCCACTCTTGACTCTTCTTTCTTCTCTTAATGGTGCCTTTCACATAAAACTACCTCATACTCCCTCTTATGTTTCTGCACAGGATCATTTGTGTGTTGTCATGTTTTTAAAGGCCAACGCATTTTGCTTACAGCTGTTGCCACTGTTTTGTGTTTGTTGATTATTCCCTTCATACCTGCTCGGAGCATTGGCGGATGGTGAAACCGAAGGCCCTCATGCCCGTCGAGTGACGGGCAAGCTTCAAAATACGGAAGATGCGCATCAGCTTGACCACTTTGAGCACCTTGCTGACTTTACTGACTCTTGACATGGCCTTCAGATCCTCCTGTGCACTGATGTCTTCTGCGTCTATAACAAAAGTCTCAAAAATGATCTGCAGGAAGTAGGGCATAACGGCTACCAAATCAACAAAGTTGAGGGCGCTCTTCACAAAGTGTTTAATGTTCGATGTGGTGAGCAGTCGCAAAAAGTATTCCAAAGTGAAGAAAAGGATCGAACCAACCTCCACCCACTCCATGTAAGTTTTGCCTGCAAGTTTGTAATTCCTAAGTTCCTGGACAGTATTCAGAGTCATGGCAACAATGGAGATAAGCACAAAGAGGCTAGAAAACACTGCAAAGGCTTTAGCTGACAGTGACGAGTAAGGATTTTCCATCAAGTCCCAAAGTGTTTTACGAAAGTCTCCGAGAAACATGGTCTTATAGCTTTCATCATCATGGTGAGGTTTAATCTCGTCAAGCAGCTCCTGGTTAACCTTCAGGTGTTCTCTGATGTCGTCCAGTTTCTCCTCAAACAGAATGCGGCAGCACCTGAGAAGGACAGACAATTTATTTAGCAATAGCTAGCTTTTAATAACCAAATAACAGACAAATACACAGGCACAGGGTGGGTATCAAGTATCTACAGCACACCTTGGAGTGTCCTTCAGTCTGAGCCCCCAGAATGACATCTCTTCCTCAAAGTTGACAGGACACAGGCCATCCATGGCCCACAAAACATTACTGCAGTAAAAGTGAAATATGTAATGAAAAAACATGGGGTCCCTGTCGAAGAAGAACTCGTTGTTCTGAACATTGTAATCATCACAGAGCGTTAGACGTTTAACTGGATCATCACAGAGAGCAAGTACTCCAATCCTGGTCTTTGGGTATCGGAGGACCAAATGTTTAGGGATGTGAAACACCTTTCCACCCACATTCAGGTTCACAATGTTTGACAGCCGTGGGTTTGGTGCATCTTTCTTCTTCTTCTCATCTTTTTTTGCATTTTCTTTTCCACGAGGAGTGTCAAGGTTGTCCATAGATGTCCATGGTTTCACTGAGCTGTCCTGTGAAAAGGGGAATTCGAGCTCTTGTTCTTCAATGCTTTGTGAAAAGCTCATGTCCCGTTTTATGGATGTAAAAAGACTGGAGCGACGCTTTCTCAGAATTTTCCACTTATCCATTGCGACAGCTGCTCGGAAGACCAACCACGGGAAAGGTTTTGTGCTAAATTTGAATCAAGTAACTGGCAAATAAATAATAATAATACTTTTACTAAATCTACAAGATTAAGCTAAATTTCACCATTTAAAATATTCTTCCAGGATGGAAAAAAGACAAAGAAAGAGCTGTGTTACTTTTCAGTCAAGAAGATCAACTGCATGAGTTAGGGATTCAGCCTCTTCACTGATTCTATAATCCTATTGCTGTTCTTTCTGTCCCAACGCAAGTTAAAAATACTGTTCACAAGGATTAGTGTTGTGATTTAAGGCTTTGACATCTGAGAGAGGAGGAGAGGCAGAGAGAGCAGTGTCATGACAGTATTGCATGGCTAACAGGGCTACAGGGAGCTTTTACACAGTATATTCAGGTAGATTACACAAACTATCCCCCAGCTGAAGCCCTTTTGACCTGTTGCTGAACTAGTCGAATAAGCCTGGTGTTGAATTTTAAATACATAGAAATTCATAATGACTTAAAAATTTTCTCTAGATTCTGCACAGAGCCTTAACCTTATTGTACAGCTTCACAACAAAAATCACAGTTTGATGTTTCTAATCACAACTCACATGTATAATTGATTAAGCATTAACTACAAGCAAAGTTTTATTATATAACACTGAATGGGTAGGCTATACTGCAAATATTACAATACTGTTGAGGTTACTGAATTAGTAAGCTATTTAATACAAGACTATTTAATTAATACAAAGACTTTGGATAGACTGCCATTTATGGCTGACATCCCAATAAAAGGACTGTATGCAAAGTATTTGTAGTTGCTGCAATAGTTTAATATATGAATTAATGATGAAAGTACAACACGAGACTAAATTTAGAGAATAATCCCTGCCTCTGTTACTGCACATAAAACCAGTGCAGGACAGTGTGAATAATGGTTTGGCCCAGGCTTCCACTACTGGGAGTTCGAATGGTATCGCTCAATCTACCGGAAACGGAAGTGCATAAGAATGTAAAATATTTTTTTCTAAAACGTTAAATATTGGTTTTTATTGTTCATATTTTAGATACGTGCTTCTAAATCGATAATTGGTGAATTTAAAATACAAAATTTTTGTAGCCTAAAAGATTGCAGTTGCCATATATGCCATCCGCACACCACGTGACTTCCTTTCCGGTCTAACCTGACAACATGGACGCCAGCCGCGTGCAGCCCATCAAGCTTGCAAGAGTAAGAAAATCTCTAATATGCTGAAACGTGTCCCGTCCAAGCGCCTAGATACCTGCAGTAACGCGTAATGTTTCGAGTGATCCTAAAATTTTTGAGGCTAAACTTATTTTGGTGTCTCAGTTAGCAAACGTGTCTTCGGCTCTGGCGCTTCCATCATCGAGGCCCGTCTGGGCTACATTTATGCTAGCTGCCGCTATATTAGCCTGATTCAGGCTTTACTGGATTCTCCGTGCTCACTTTTAAAGTTACTGTATTAATTCTAAAGATATGATGTTCATGTTGCTCGTGTTCTCTCTTTCAGGTCACCAAGGTTCTCGGGAGAACCGGTTCCCAGGGACAGTGTACACAGGTAGGCTAGCGTGGCTAATTCCTCGGAGTTTACGGTTGTGTTGTTAAAGGAGCAATTCTGCTTGTTCATTTGTCTTATTTAGTTGTGAACATATCCGATACCCATCATTTACTCGATACTAATCTTTATTTTATGTGTGTAGGCTCACTTGCATTTCCAGTCAAGGATGTAGTAGTAAACTAAAGCTAGAAAAACAGAAAAACTAGACTTCTCAGCAGAATAAACGTTTATAGCCCTGATAAACATCCTCTATAGTAAAATAATTATCAAGATTAAAATTAACACTGAAACTAGACAGATCCGCGCTAGAAACTGATTGAATTAACATAACAATTAAGGTTGAAGTTGAAATTAATCTTTTGAAAAACTACAATGAGTTTGATTCCTTGTTTACCAGAAAAAAATGTATTTTTGGGTAACAACAAAGTTTTAAGCTGCGTTTGAATTATTGGCGGTGTGCTCAGGCTAGCCACTTTAATGCTGCTAAGGGGTTTCAGCCTATCCCAACAATCATGGGTGAAATGGTACACCCCAGATTGTCATTGGCAGGGCTGACACAGAGAGGAAGGCAACCATTTAAGTTCACATTCGCACTTAGTCAATGTAGAATCACCAGTTAACCCAACATGCATGTCTTTATGTGAGGAACCATTCTTTATGTGAGGAACCATACCACCCATTAAGTGGGTACTTTAAAACTAAAATCTGTGTTCATTTAATAGAAATTATGCCTTATAAATCATTAGTCGTAGACAGTATTGAAAAATGGCTGCTGTTAATTAATTTAATTTTAAATTCTGCGTGCTCGGTTTTCCTGCAGGTCCGTGTCGAGTTCATGGACGACAGCAACCGTTCAATCATCAGGAATGTGAAGGGCCCGGTCAGAGAGGGGGATGTGCTGACACTTCTGGAGTCTGAAAGAGAAGCCAGGAGGCTGCGATAGGTGAGAGAATATAACCCCAGGTGATCACAGTTTATTAAATATTCAGTGTTGATAAAGCCTACGGTGTGTGGGAGCTGGTGTGTAATGTGAATTATTTGGGGGTAACCGTAAAGTGTCTTTAGTGAACAAAAACCTCTAAACGGTGTACAATAGGAAAGCACTGCAGGGTGGGGCAATGAAGATTTGTGCCACTGGGTTGTATTCTAGTTTTAGATTAAACATAATCCCATAGTTTATTTTGTTAAGGTTGGACAAAACATTGTAAATGGTTCACAGTACAGCGTACCTCAGTTAGGAGAAAAAAATAGTTTTTGGTCTTAAACTCAGGATGCCTGCTGGTGTTTTAAAAGTGTGATTGTGCATTAAAAAAGTTTTTAACTTAATCTTAATGCTAAATTTACATCTGCAGAATTAAATCAGAATTCCATCTTTCTTTCAGCTGTTATCTAGTTTAAAGCTGCACAAAGATTGGCTGTTTTCAGGGCACGGGGAATATATTCTGACCATCTAGGCTTCATGTTTGAATCGTTCAGCCCTCCTGACACAGGCTGCTCTTGTTTAATGTCGGGGTTTTAACTCGGCCTGCGGCTCAGTGTAAATGGCCAGTGTTCTCAAATTGGGAATGTACAAGACTTGCAACACAAACTAAGCCCTTCTCACTTGTTCTGTCTTTATAGTGCCCGCTGAAGCTGAGGTGCCAGTCCGATGCTGTGGATCATCCACTACAGTGGACTACCTGCTGCTTGTTAAGATGTTTTGAAATAAATTTGGTTTTTGAAAATCAGCATGGAGTTCTTGTTTCTTTTATACTAGTCATGATAAAAAAAAAACATTTATTCTAATAAACATTTTTATTAGTCTGTCGCTTTAAACTTGCCTGATAAGCCTGATGACTTAAAGATGTCAAATGATCTACGCTGATGTGTAAAACTGGCTGAAGGTGAATTAAGCCAAGTAACCATTACTTGTTTTCTATTTACTGAGATCAAGTGTTGACTTCTCAACTCTTATCATTCAATTGTAAATTGTGGCTCAGTTGAACTGTGAAGCAAAGCATTTAAGAAACCAGCAAAACTTATGTGATTCAAGTTGAAGTAATTCTTAGCGGCCACCATAGGGGTCATCTGCCTCCATCTAACCTTATCTCTACACCCTCTGTCACACAAGCCCTCTGTATGTTCTTCACTACGTCATGATCTTTTTTTTCCTCCTGCTTGGCAGCAATTTATTTAACATCCTTTTTCCAATGTACCCACTATTCTTCCCCTGCACATGTCCAACCAATATTACAACCTTGGTTCTCTAGCTTTGCAATATAGCTCTGTAATTTTCACCAAAAAGAATAGCAATTTTGTTTTAAAATAAGCTACCATTACAAGGGCAAGTACAACTGACTTGTGTATTAAAGTTAAGGTGTTTGGTGGTCAGGATTTATTTCTACAAAAAAGGGAGGTTGGGGGTGTCTCTGGATTGTGCGTTTATTACCTTGTTGTGCAGTTCACATTCTGTCCAGCAGAGGGCAGTGTAAGTTTAAAGAAGCACTGAATTGAGCTACATTATAGGCTCATCGCCATAGACTGGATGTCATGAAGTAAACTATGTAACTTAAACATCTATTTCAGTTCATTTCTTGCAGTATTGTTTCTTCGCATAGATTAATGTAGCTCTGAATGGTGAAGTACTTCAAACTCACTTTTAAATGGTGAGTAGTGGTGACGACTGGTCGAGAGATGTATAGAAGGAAAGTGGTCCTCAGCTTTGCTGCTGTGTCCCCTCATTAATCCTTGTGTGTTCAGTCACTAGTTTCAGGTGATGCTGGATATAACATGAAGTTCCTTTTGTAAATTATGGTGTCTATTAGAGTTTTGAGGCTTTCCAAGGGGATTTCACTCAACGACCGGTGGTCACATCCATCTTTCATAAACCATCTTCAATCTGCTGGCATGTAAAAAAATATTTCATATGGTCAGATAAGAATAGACTACACTGTATTTGCTTTTTAATATAGGCTACAGTTCTGCTGTTTAACGCACTTTGGCACATTTTCTTCTCACAGTTGAAAACATCAATCAAGCTGTAATTTCCTTGGAGTAGTCATCTTTGATGGGGTCCACTCATTCATGGCTTTCTACGATCCTCAAACTTCTTCCAGCCGCCCCACTCCACAAGCTGAAAAAAATGGCACTATTTTTTTTTTTTTAAATCTCTCAATAAAATATTTTAACAAGGATCCGAGCTGAATTTCAGATAAATCTGAGCAGAACAGCAACATTGTGTTTATTTTCCACCAAAAATCATATCCATTCAGCCCAGTTTTATTTCATACTTTCATTGGTTGTCAACATGCAATTTGGCCCCCAGTGCACCGCAGCTTAGCTTGTATAGCTAATGAGGAGATCGTTGACAGATTAAAACGTATCAAAACATTTTCAAGTGACATATTTGAATCTTAAAAGCTGAGTATGTACAAGTTAATATAACTAAAGTTATGCCTTTCCCTTAAATCGTTCCAACATGTTTTACTGCAGTTTTCATGTGTTCTGTCTTCTTGATCTGCTTTTTTATTATAAGTGAAGTCTGTTCATGCATGAGAAGTTTTGAGCTCTGAAGAACTCCAAGCCCAGTTACCTGCACTAGTGACCTGTAAATGTAATGAAATGCTTTAGAGGAATACTGGGCAGTCTGTAAATTAATACTCCACTGAATGACTTGGAAATCACCATCAAGTGATCTATATATCCACTGCTGACAAAGGTGACAGTGTTGTTTTTAGCACAAAGGTATTTGGCTGAGCTCCAGCTTGGGGTTCCTGAAGGATCTCAGCGGCTGTTTAAACAGGAAAGAAGGTCAGTTAGAGTTATGTGCTGTGATGAGGATATGTAGACTGTAGGTTTAATGATCTCTTACCTTGGCCTACTTTACAAACAGCTTTTTGGAAAAGATGCGTTTAACTTAAACACTCAGACACCTTTTTTAGTGAATTTGTCACATTAAAAATATACATAAAGTATTTGCCTCCCTCCTGATTTTTTTTGGGGGGGGGGGGTTTATTTGTTTGTTTTTTCAAATTTGTCATGTTTAACATGTTTCAAATCATGAAATAAAATGAATATTAGACAAAGATAACCC
>VOQJ01018233.1:9402-25166 GCA_015052665.1 Apistogramma diplotaenia | reverse complement strand
TTTCTTTTCGCATTTGTTTTTGTGCAGGAGGAGAGGGGGGGGGGGGGTGTTTTTCTACGATTTTGAAATTGAAATTTCTTGAATGTTTATAAAAGATGCTGCCTGTCTAGCAATCTCTACGACCGTGGACTGTTCTTAACGTTTGCATACACTTAAAAAGAAATACACTTAGACGAGTGTCTGCAAAGTGAAAAGTGTCCTCAGATGGTGCTTTGTACAGTAATAAAATATTGTTCATATATGTGGATCAAACGAACTGTAATTTATCTTTAACTTAACTAGAAAAAGACGTTTTCTTGAACTGAACAGAGGAATTGCACACAAACAGAATGAAGTTGCCTCGTCTTCGGTGATTTCTGTACCACATATTCTTTCACCTTTTAAGTCCAGTGCACAAGCTGATTGCCCCTCAGTCTTTCTACACTACATCACTCAGCAATGCCCCATAGCTGCCTCTCCATTGAACTACACTTTTCATTCAACAAGTTGAGAGATGCCGCTGTTTTGTTTTGGGTTTTTTTGTTTTTTTTCTAGCATGATCCACTAGCAGGACTATATCTCTCATAGCTGACTGATGCAATTTGATGTATGTTAACACTATCATTTTGTAAGAGTATTTTATTTTTGTGTGTAATTAGTTCTAATTAAACTTGCCTTTGTCTAACAATGTAAGGCCTTGTACAAAGAGATATCCTGTGGTTTCTTCTCAAGATGTTTACTGGGGGTTACTTCAGGTAGTATTGTGCTAAAAGGGATCCTTTAGTACTTTTATTTACACTGAATTGCTTTACTAGCACCATGTAATATGTGTGAATGCTCAGTTTTTACATGTGAATAGGATGAGTGTGACCACCCACTGAGACCACTCGAGATTAAAGTCTGGTAGCTAGCTCAAAGGGTAGGGTGGGTCAAAAGTGTAAAATAACTATTATAACTGCTGATAATTGCATTTGTTGTTTCACAGATATGCAGCTTACAACAGGACATACAAATTAATTTATTATGTTCGTGTCAGTACTTGTTCAAAAATTTTACTTTTTTTTTTAGATATTTCCCTTAAGTCTGTTTTCGCCGCAAGCTGTCAATGGGTCAAAATTAACAAATGTAAACAAACAATGTTTGGGCTTTAGCCCCCACCACCACCCACGCACACGCAGCACAAAACCCCTGTCTGTTTTACGTGTTGAGGACCTCAATTACGTCACTTACTGTAATATATCGGAAGTTCAAGCAAGCCGGGTCACCGCTTTCTGTCTCGTACATATTCTTCCGCCAGTATTCGCCGCTATATGCTACAGTAGCCTGTGTCAAAGAGAACCCAAGTTTCGTCCTTTTCCGGCTTGTTTTTCCGGCTTAAAATATGTTAAAAAACATATTATTCGGTACTAAACACAGACAGTATTTGTACGTCATTCTTTTTAAAGATCCTACTTACTTTTCTTCTATTCGGCCCAAAATTATCTCATGAAATGTATTCGGCTAAACTCTGGGAATCCAAGGACAACTCTTAACTTAAAAGTTAACGTGAATTTAATTCTTTGTTGTGTGTCTGTGTGTTTTATCCATGTTTTTTAACATGAAAACTCAAACCCCCTTTTGGCGGATGAATACATTGGAAGGGGGGGGTGTCTTTTCCTGCTATATAAGCCGGACCCCCTTTTTTTGTTACCGGCATTTCAGTGTCAGTGCCGTTTGGTTTTGTGGAACTCGGCAGGCTAACGCATAATATTTATATATATAGTTTTTTTTTTTAAATTTACACAGTTTGTACACAAAATGCCTGGATATTCCGACAGAGATCGTGGCAGAGACAGGGATAGAGGGTAAGTAAAATTTTTTATCTGTTTAAACGATTTCCTCCCCACTCTCGTGTAGTCCGTAAAATGTCTGAAGCGATTACACGCCGACAAAAAGACGAGCCTCTGAACCAAATATTGTGCTTTTAGTCGATGGGAAATGTGAACAGAATTTACACGGGAATTAACGGAGTGTGCCGCTTCCAAAAACGGGCTTGTAGCCGGCATTTATTCGTTTAAGGCCTAGGCTGGTGAGAGGAGCCCGCTGTCGTTGTCTTTGGCTCGGGGCCTAGTTTGGCCTCGTGCCCTGGCACAGCGGCTTTTCGTTAGCTTCGGGATATGTAAGTGAATCTGAATGCTGGAAGCTTTATTCAAAATGTCGATGATAGAAGTCGCTTGGCATCTCTTACTTGTTTTGTCCACCGGTATGATTATTTATTTATTTATTGATTGGGTCCTATGTATTTAAATTGTGGTCAACGCGAGTGCCGAGTGACGTTAGTAATGCTAACACAGCTGGCTAGTCGGCTTTTCGCCATGTGGCAACGTGAATGCGGATACAAAATGCCGGCTTTTCCCCCCTTTGTTCCTCTGCTGGTTGGAAAGTATATAGCAGCTATATAATTTTAGAGAATGACGCAGTTAATACGGGGATTTCTATACTGTGATTCCCGGTGTCTAAAGTGACTGATCCAGACCTGTTTAATAGGAAAGGTGTCTGGCTGAGCATCGGCGCGACTTTACTAAACAATGACTTTAATTTCAGATATGGCGGCGGTCCCCCTCGTTTTGGTGGAAGCCGTGGTGGTGGTGGTGGAGGAGGAAAGTTCGGCAATCCCGGTGACCGACTGCGGAAAAAACACTGGAACCTGGACGAGCTTCCAAAGTTTGAGAAAAACTTCTATCAGCAGCATCCCGACGTTGCCCGGAGGTCTCCGGTATGTATCACATGTTTTGTAACGCCTCCCAACATGTGCTTTGCCCAGCACGTGTTGAAGTTACGCAACTGGTTGTGTGAGACCACTGAACTAACTTTTTCCCCCCACTATCTTTGTAGCAAGAGGTTGAACAGTACAGGAGGTCCAGAACAATTACAGTGAAAGGGAGAGATTGCCCTAATCCTATCACAAAGTTTCATGAAGCCAGCTATCCCTGTAAGTAATAAGTAAATAAGTGAAACAATGTTGCAAAGAGTTTAAGAGCTCTCTAGTAATTGTCAATTTCTTTCCCCTCAGCTTATGTCATGGATGTGATCAACAAACAGAACTGGACTGAACCCACGCCCATCCAGTCTCAGGGTTGGCCTTTGGCTCTTAGTGGCAAGGATATGGTTGGCATTGCACAGACCGGTTCTGGCAAAACCCTTGCTGTAAGTTCAATATTTTCTTTGTCTTTTAAAGTGCAGCTTTGATATGAACTGACCAGAACAGTAAAGTGTTACAGTCTTACTTATAAAACTGTTTTCTCTTGCAGTATCTGTTGCCTGCAATTGTTCACATCAACCACCAGCCTTTCTTGGAACGTGGAGATGGTCCAATTGTAAGTCATATCACTGTTTTTGACCTTGTACCAAATTACGACCATAACCTTATAATCTGGTACATTAAAATGTACTGAGTAGCTTTTCTTGCTTTTGCTTTGTGGTTTTGAAAGATATCTATTCTCTCCCTCTGACAGTGTTTAGTACTTGCCCCGACCCGTGAGCTGGCACAGCAGGTACAACAGGTGGCCGCTGAATATGGCAGAGCTTCTCGTCTAAAGTCCACCTGTATCTATGGTGGTGCACCTAAAGGACCCCAAATCCGTGACCTGGAAAGAGGTATTGTAGGGTTTTGGGGTTTTTTTCTTGTCATGTGTTTTGATATAGTTATAAAATGTGAGTTCTCATTAATACTTCTATTTCATAGGTGTGGAGATCTGCATTGCCACTCCAGGCAGGCTCATCGACTTCCTTGAGGCTGGAAAGACTAACCTTCGCAGGTGCACCTACCTTGTGCTTGATGAGGCAGACAGAATGCTGGATATGGGCTTTGAACCACAGATCCGGAAAATTGTTGACCAAATCAGAGTATGTTTTACCATATTACTTGGTTGGCTTGGATATAACACATTAGACTTGTAGAATAAAATGATTTCTTGCTGGGTATGTAAAGTGTTCCATATTTGCAGCCTGACCGGCAGACTCTGATGTGGAGTGCCACCTGGCCCAAAGAAGTTCGCCAGCTGGCCGAAGACTTCTTGAAGGAATACGTTCAGATCAACGTTGGGGCTCTGCAGCTCAGTGCTAACCATAACATCCTGCAGATAGTGGATGTGTGCAATGATGGCGAGAAGGAGGACAAGTGAGTTACTGACCCATAGTAGTAAAATGAAGCGCTAAGAGTAAGGTGGATTCTTTAGTTTTTGAACTTGTAGTTACGGAGTGTCTGGCTTCTTGCAGGCTCATTCGTCTGCTCGAGGAAATCATGAGTGAAAAGGAGAACAAGACCATCATCTTTGTAGAGACAAAGAGGCGCTGTGATGACCTTACCAGGAGAATGAGAAGGGATGGGTAAGTGCTGGAATGTTACCAGGAATTTTTAATGTGCAACTACACTTTTTTTTTTTTACTACAGTTATTAATTAATGTGAATTGGCACAACTAAATCTGAAATCTTTATTTCTTTTAGGTGGCCTGCTATGGGAATCCATGGAGATAAAAGCCAGCAAGAAAGAGACTGGGTGCTCAATGGTAAATTTATATCACTGGTTAAACTGAGGTGTGGAATTGGAGGACACATTGTAACTGAGTCTTAAAATGTTTCATTTTTTTCTCTTCTAGAGTTCAAATATGGGAAGGCTCCCATTCTCATTGCTACAGATGTTGCCTCCAGGGGTTTAGGTCAGTATCCTCCTTGATCTGTGTATTACCTATAAATGTACTTCTAAAAGAAAGTGTATTTGCTTTCTTTAACTCTTCTGCTTCTTTCTGAGTTTCTCCCCTGACTTTAAGGAGCAGTCTGTATGGCAGGGCCTTGGCATGACAAGCCCAGGTATCCAGAGGGGGAAGGAGGATTCTTGGAGGTGTCCTGACTGGCGAGGCACGCGTCTCCCAGTTGTGCAGATGTACAGAGGTGACCAGGCCCAAGTGCGACATAACGCTCTGGCCTGCCTAAAAAACGGGGGGCAAGTTGAAGGTTCCCCATCTGTTCTCTGGCAATGGTTTGGACTGCTTCACACACCCAGGCTCTAACTGTCCCAGCTCAAAGCCCACCTACACGGCCTCTTATTGTCTTGCATGTATGTTTGGGCACGGCATTGCAAGTTTTTTGAATCCTTTAGAAGGTGCTCTCTCTGTTTCAGACTTGTAAAGCATGGGTGGCTTAATGTTGCAGTGTCCTAAACTTCTGTCTGAAGAGCAGTCTGTCAGATCGGTCATACCTTCACCTCTGTAAAGACATGGCTACTGGCCCTTTTGGTGACAGTGGGACATGCTAGTTGGACAAACTTGGACAAAATCCAAGCTCACACTCCTCCCTCGCCTGCGTTTCAAAGTCATGTCGAGACCTGCCAACGAGAGACATTATGGTCAAGTGAACAGTGGGTCTGGAAATGCTGAGAAGGGGGTGCACTGTAGACATCCTGCAAATGGGTTCAGGTCTACAGTTTCTTTCCAAGAGACGCACATGTGAGCCCTGTAGCAAACATCTAATTTGTGCAAAGGGACCCTGGTAAAAGCTAATTCGCGCACACTTGGAGGCAGAAGTGTGCATAACTGTAGAGACATCGTGAGGGTCACTTGACAATGTGAGGGGCGTGTTCTGCAATGGGAATGGACTAGTGAATGCATACTCCAAGAATGGTAAGGCTGCTGATCCATTCTTTCGTGTGGTTTGGCAGTGGCTCAGGAGGATAGCTTTATTTTCTCACTGGATTAGAAGCTAACGGAGTGTGCATCGTTTCTCTCTTCCCACCGTAGTCTCCCCAAGGATTACATACTTGACTAATGGCAGTCTTTTTGCAGCCTTTGAGTTAACCAGCCATCCCACCGTCATGACCATACTAACTTGCCCTCTTATGTTTTTGATCTGGTTGTTGTGGTGGCGCCGGTGCACATCTTTGTGTGCTGTCCTCTTCTTTTATGCCACACTGCAACGTTGCAGATGTTGAAGACGTCAAATTTGTCATCAACTTTGACTACCCCAACAACTCCGAGGACTATATCCACCGCATTGGCAGAACGGCTCGTAGCCAAAAGACAGGCACAGCCTATACCTTCTTCACACCAAACAACATGAGACAGGCCGGCGACCTCATCTCTGTGCTTCGAGAGGCCAACCAAGCCATCAACCCAAAGCTCCTCCAAATGGCAGAAGACAGAGGAGGTAAATCTAATTGGTGAGATACAGAAATGGTGATGAGTAATAACACTTTAACCTACTGCTCCTATTTCATTTGGAAAAATCGACAGCTTTATCATAACCACTTTTCTTGGTTAATTGTTTTCATCTCTGCCTGTGCTGCTTTTCTGATGATTTTTTTTTCTCCTCCCCCCTCCAGGTCGTTCAAGGGGAGGCAGAGGTGGTGACTATAGAAATGATCGTCGGGATAGGTATTCCTCAGGAAGGCGTGATTTTGGCAGTTTTAGGGACAGGGATAATGGACCACCTAAGTCCTATGGCACAAATCAGAACGGAGGTTATGGGGGCAACAGCGGCAGCAGCAGCAATGGCTTCAATGGAGGAAGCTACAATGGTAATGGACAGTCAAACTTTGGTAACAACCAGAATGGGTCATTTGGAGGTCAGAACAACTTCCAGGGCCAACAGTTTGGTGCTGGTAAGGCTGTTGTGCAGAACGGCGTGAGTCATCCCCCGTTCCCCTTCCCCCAGGGACAGGCTCCTCCGCCGCTGCCACAGCAACAGCAGCATCCTCCACCGCCACTGGTGCCGTACCCCATGCCTCCTCAGTTCTCACAATAAACTTGCCGTACACTTGAAAGAAGTAATTTATTGCTTTTTTTTGTCTGAGTTGTATACTTGATCCAGATTTTTTTTTCTTTTTTTGTATTTACACAACAGGGTTACAACAACTCAAACCTCTATCAAGCCTTTTTAAGATCTGCAGTGCAGCAATAGTGGTGTTGCACCCTTGTTTTTCCTATTGCTATTTAATTTGTTACATTCCTCCGTAATGTTTAGTTAAATTTTTGTACTAGTTAATTACAGATGTACTGGTTTTCACGTGTATCTTTGAAAGTGATGTTAAGCTCCTTTCTGGGAAGTGCACTGCATGATCTTTCAAATAAACTCCCCAAAAGACTTTTGTGTCCCTCTTTATTATTACAACATGAAGCCTATTGAGTTATAGTACCTGCAGTACTGGTACTACTCTTAATGTCCAGCAGATGCCACTAATCACACATGGAATAATTTGTGTGGCTTAAACCACTATTTGATGTGAGCACTGTAGTACATGTTGCATACTAACATGAGTGTAAAATGCACTTGCAGGGTTTTGGTGTTGCCACAACAGCAAGAAAGTCTGCACATTGCTTCCTCCCTTATAGAGGCGTATTGTAGTAGCTGAGTGGAATGGGAGACTGTTTTCCCTTTCTGTCCTCCCACATGGTAGTGAAGGTAACCACTTATCAGGATTGCATCCTGCCGCCAGTGTCCTAATGACACGGTTCGTGAAACATGATGGGAGTTGTATTAAATTTATGAAAGTAAAGCTTCTACTCAGCTAATGAGTAACGTTAGATCTTCCAGGAGGCTGAAGTGAAACTGTCTGCCTGCTGCTTCAGCATCAACTGGCAACATTGTAGGTTTTTTCGATTATGAGCAGCCAATCAGCAGAATCAATTATTTCAATAATATGTCATGTTAACCAACTCTACAGTGTTCAAGAGCTGTGGTACCCAGCCTTTCCAACCCCTTGTAATAGTTTTGTCCATTTTCCTAGTTAGTGAGTACATGCAAAGCTCTCCTGTCACACATCTAGTAAGACTACAGTCTCTCCTGTTCAGGTGAGAAGGGTCCAAGGTGTCACAGCAGAACTGCTGCTCCACCCTTCATGTATATATTTTACTGGTCACAGGTCAGGAGTGATTACAGATCAGAACAGTCCCTGCTGCTCTGGGTGCGGCTCATTAGATTGCTTTCCACATGTTTACAGAACCACAGCGTAAAGTATGTGAGGAATGTATACTGTGTAAATACTACAGAGCATTTTATGAGCCCAAGGACTGCTTGTTTTTTCTTTATCTTTCTTTTTTTTGGGGGGGTGCATTGGGTGTGTGTGCAGCTACACCTTGATGCTGACAGCACTTTTATTTGTATTTTTTTATCTTTTCAAGACATTTTTTTACATTGTGATAACAACTGAAGTGTCGGAGGTTGCACATGATTTACTGCAGCTATATTTGGTGGTGGGGGGGGGAGGCTTATCTTGCATAAATTGCATAAACTGATGGGCTGTGCTCGAGAGCAGGTTTCAGGTCCATGCAATAACGTGCACCTGAAGGCCAATGATAATACCACCTTTACTTGTGATGAAGCTTAGTTTTTATTTTTCTTTAGTTCTGCAATTTTTCCTCTTAGTTTACTTCACTTCAGGGGCATCTTCTTAATGCTTCTCCAAGTCCAGGTTGCAGGAGGCTATCCCTGTTGTAAAAAGGTGTGGTTGGAGTCACCCTGGACCCAGAAGGACTGGTGACCTGCCCGGGGTGCACCCTGCCTCTCTCCCCCCCCCATGGCAGCTGGGATAGGCTCCAGCGCCCCCACCATAGAGGATGAAGGTGGGAACCAGGCCACTCTTTTATCTGTGCCCTTGCTCCAAAGCTCACAGGTTAATTTGTTAAGAAATTTGGAGCAACATCAGAATGCATTTGAAACTATTCCCTCTGTATTAGCTCTGCTTGTGTTCTCTAACATGGTAGAAATCTGGCTCTTTAAACTCTGTTCCACTGAGGTCACCAGGAAGTTGGCAGGGCTCATTTAAGCCAAAACTAAAACCCACATGCAGGCTGAGGCAGTAATTATCTACAGGTTCATTACTACAGGAAAATGCTGTCATTGTTACGTTCTCGTCCCACCACTCTCTCTTCTCTGTTTGATCTCGGGTACTTTTACCTTTTTTCTTCCTTTTCTTTAACTCCTCCTCGTCCTCCCGTGCAGGTATGTGGGTGTTGGTTTGTCGAGTAACTGCTTTGGGTGTGCATCGGACACACCTACTGCAAGCATGAGACGGAGCAGCATGCTGAACTAATTTTTTTATAAGTTCGCATTGTTTGTAGGAGCAGGGCTGCATCCAACTTCAATCACTCACACACACACACACACACAATCAAGATACAATGCTCTGCAGCCGTGCAGTTTATCTTTGTTATCGGCCTTTTTTTTTCTTTCTTTCCTTCTTTTGGCAGCAGGTGAAGTTTGCATTCCCCACATTAGACCTTGACTCTTGTTAGGTAATTTCACAGGGCGTGTGTGTGTATGTGTAAGCACTGACACTATAGAAATGATTATGCTTCGCTGCTCTGAGTTTGTAAGGTGAAGGGTCATAACTATTGTCCTTTTTGTGTTATTATTTCATCTTTTAAACACAGCACAGGGCATTTGCATTCTTGCAGTCTTATCAGCCAACCAAAAATAAAATAATGTATATTAGATTTCATGCTCTGCTCTGAAACACTGATACGTAGAATAGTGCATAAAAATCTGGGTTAGACTTTTAATTGTCACATCTACACAAAGAGTCCTTAAGACGAGCCTGATATCCATCAAGTGGCTTGTTTTTCTACATTCCTCTGAGATCATCTCTGTGGGGACCGTGGGCGCTTTCTATAATTCCCCCCCCCATGTTAAGAAGCCATTACTATGAATGGAGTTAATGAAATAATTAAGTTATTTTAAACTGAGCTGATCTTAAACCACAAAGATTTCCTTTTTTCAAAGTGTCATTCAGGAGCAAAAGGAGATCCTGCCGAGTGAAAGAGAGCACAATCGCACTTCTGAGAAAACGTAACCGCACTAAATTACAGGAGTAAATGCAATAATTCTCCTAGAATGTGAGGTTGCACGAAAGTGGAACAGGTCCGCCCAGTCTGCCGCGCTCGCTGCTTTTGCTGGCGACACACCTGCTGGCCTGGGAGGAGCTGAGACAGGTGAATTCTCCCTTAACTGAGAGGTGAGAAGCTGCAAGAGACAAGAGGGGACTGAGAGGAAGAGTAAAACACATTTGGACTCGGATTATACACGCACACACACACGCACACACACACACCCCACACGGCGTCCCGAGATGTCGAAGAAAAAGGATTCTGGCTCAGCAAAGTTAAGCAAGTGAGTTGGGAGTTCCTCTGGTGTGTGTGTGTGTCAGGTGTTCTTGTTCTCTCTTTTAAATGCCTCATGCTGGTGTTTTTTCTTCCTCCTGAAGGGTCGATCTGCTTTTTGACCCCATTTATGTTGGCACTGGAGAGGGTGTTTCATTTTCCCCTGACAATAACTGCACCGCAGCAACCGGGCGCTGTATGAAAGCAACAAAGAGTAGTAAAATACATTCAGTGTTTGAAATGCAAACAGACTTTCTGTCTGTCATTCATTCCTAAAAAGCTACAGGAGCTACAGGAGCGTGACATATTCCAGGCTTTCCCTGTGTGCTGTGGTAATACCTCCATGTTACTACCTTTAAATTCAGTTTGCTTGTGTACTCAGTGTGTACTAATCACATTAGTTTTATTTGTTTCTTTGCCCAAGGGGTGTGTAGCATCAGAGTTCACTGACTCACTAAATCCATTTCTGGTGGCACTCAATAGGCTGCAGTTCTGACTCACTGAGCCGATACGTCAACAATGTCCCTGTTTCATCCAGCACAGCAAGAGAATATAAAGGCATGTAGTTTGCTGTCATTGCTTTATAGAGGTTGTTTGAGTAGGAGTTGACTCTTGAGCGCTTAAGCAGGGGTTTATCTCCTCCTGGTGTGATCTGTTATCAAGAGTAGGGTGGTGGTGGGCATGTTCTGTCACAGTGGGGTGTGCCATGAAACTAAAGACCTGAGAGTGTGACTGGCAGGAAGGCATGAAGGAGCGGCAGGGCAGGGTTTTCCTGCTGCTGCTGCTGCTGCTGCTTTCTTAATCAGGACAGTGATACCTGCACCTGAGCGGAAGCGAGTGGATGTTTACGGCGCCCGTGTGCACTGACATTATCTCTGACATGCAGGGCTGAGTGGTCACGACGCGGCGCCGTGTGTTTCCACTGTAATTCTCAGAAATAAAACGAGTCGCCCGCATGTTGGCTGTTTGTAGAGCAGGTCTGAGTGAGTGAAGGAGAAACGAGCGGTTGGGGAAGGATTCTGATCAAGTCCTCTTTTTATTCAAGTAAAAGTATATAAAACTGTTGGACTGTTATTAATTATTTTGTATGCTTGTGTAACTTTAGTTAAGACAGCTGCTAATTGAGATGTGTCTCTTTTATACAGGAATGCAGATGATTTATTTTAGCATGGATTTATGTATCAATATCAATTTCAAATAGTTAAAATTAGAAAAAGGAACCATGGCAAAGGGTTTCGCCTCTTCTTGTGTATCAGCTGTTCATGCAAAACGTGAATATAAAAAGCAGCTAAACCCTACTTACCCTACTTAGATGCATTCCACCTCTGTGAGCATTGAAAACAATACACTGAGAGACCTAATCCTTCTGCACCGGTGCCCCTACAAGAAGCCTACTACTCATGTCTGACAGCCACTCATTGACATGTCAATCAGTGGCTCCATTCATACGATGACAGGTGCAGCAGGAATATGCGACATTCCTGACTGCTGAAGGGAGGCAGCAGGGGGGACACGCCCCTCTACCCTGCAATGAGTCCCCAAGGTTCCTCCTCTGGGGTGTGTCAGGATAAATAGTTGTCTGTCATGTCACAGCCAAGAAGGAGCTGCAGAGCAAACACGTTTAGTGAGAACAAAGCCCTGTGGAAAAAGGTATGATGAGTGACACCTGGGTGAAGAAGCATGAAGAGCTGCTGAGCTGGTTTTATGTCCACAGCTGAAGTGATTTCTTTAGTGTGTTGTTATTGCATCTGTTTGAAATTGTGTGTAAAAAAGCAAACAAAGAAACCCAGAGTATGTCATTTCGAACACTTTCACAGTCAGTGTTCGTGTCATTGTTCTTCACGTTCATCTGGAAACATTTAAGGTGGATTGTTGTAAACTTTTCCTTGTTTTCTGTCATGCAGTTATAATGATGGCCGCTCATATTAAACACTATTAAAGGTGACGTCAGCATGTGTTGTAGCAGCACCTTCTGGCAATCACTCAGGCCTTTTACTGCTCTCAACGCTCACATTTACTACTTTACTACTCTTGGCTCTCTATGATGTCATAGAAAGGGGGAAATCTTCGCTAGCCCCACCCACCTGGTGTTCACGAGGGGCAGCCAATCAGAAGAAAGTTACCCCCGTCCTTTCCAGACTCATTTCAGAGAGCAGATGAACTGAGGCGCTGCATCAAGGCTGCATGTGACTCATGCAGCATTACTAAGAGTCCAAGATTCAGAATAAACTGGAAATGAGCAGAATGTCAGTCCTGTGCAGTTCGACAGCAACGAGTTTTGGATTAAGATTATAATCATAGTCAGTCATGGACTGAACATGAACTTTAAAATGTTGCTATGATATGTTTAGCACATATAAGATGCTCTTACTTTAATAGGTATTTTTAACATGTAGCATTACTCAGCCAATTAATGAACAAACCAGGACCTCTTGAGTGAGCTTAGAGAGCTGCTAAGTTAAATAACTGATTTTCCAACATAAAAGTGCACAAATCTGATATTTAACTTCAGTCACACGACTAAATATTTTGCTACTTTGAGCAATTGGTTTACTTATGCTTTTAGGTATGTAAAGAACATTTCAGGAGCTAATTAAAGAGGAGTGTTTTGACCATCATCTTTCTGTGTTTCTTCCCAGGACTCAGGCTCAAGAACTGGCTTTGCTGATTTCTCGCATGCAAAAGAATGCAGACCAGGTGGAGAAGAATATCCTGCAGGCAGAGCAGCTGCTGGGTGAGGTAATGAAATTTTGAGACTCTTTCATTCTATAAAAGGTTTTGCAAAAATAAAATCAAACCCAGAAATGAAAAAATAGGTTGAAACGTGCGTGTCTTCTGTGTAGGATAAAGAGCGAGATGGGAAGAAAGAGAAACTGATCCACAGGAAACATAATGCAGACTTCCTGGCCCAGGCTGAGAAACTCCTCAAAGATCTTTTCATGGATGTGGACAGAGCCAAGAAGCTTCAGCACCCGCAGGCCACAGAGATAGAGGGCGAGTGAGTTTGCTCAGGAGTGTCACGGCCAAATTAAAATGTACACAAACTGCAGCGTGCATGCCAGACAGAACCTGATGCGCTCCATGCCGCTGAGCCATGCTCACCTCAAACGATCATTTCCACATTCATTTTGCTTGCTCCCCACCCATTTTTTTCCACTGCTAAGTTAAATATTGTGTGTCTCTCAGTGTGAAAAATCTCCATGATCGCTGGGCCAAGGACTGCGCCACCTACAGGGAAGTGTACGACCAGGTACAAGACTTGGATCTGACACAAAAGATTGGCTGGGGTCCTCTGTTTGATGAAAAACTGGTCAGTTGAACCACAATTTTTTCTTTTTACAATCTTTTATAAAAAGTCCTTCTGGTGTTTTGGCAGCTGGTTGCCTCCGCGCTTAAATGTTGGAACAATTTTGCGCCGTGTTTTACAGAAACAGCTAAGAGGAGAGGCATATGGCCCCAAGCTTTCTGATGTAGAGAGGCAGATAGCAGCTCACAACCTTCTCCATCAGGAGATCGAGGCCTACAGCGACCAGCTGAAACCCAGCACCACCACCTCACAGGTAGCAGCACAGAGCTGTGCATGTTTCTACTCGACACTTCTGCATGCAGGCTGCATCATTCACCCGTTCCTTCTTTGTTCATAGGAGCAGTTTGCCGCCCTCAAAGAGAAATATGCAAAACTTTTAGTAAGTCGACTTAATTTGTAAATTTGTGACTTGCGCTGCTTGGGGGTTAAGGCCGAGGAGGGATGTGAGGTGTTCATATGTTGTTTGGATCTTCTGCAGGAGAGCTCCCAGCAGCGGCGCAACAACCTGGCCTCTTTGTACGAGTACATGCAAAGCTGCAGCAAGGAGTTGATCTACCTGGCGAGCCAACAGGAGAGGATCCTCCAGAGAGACTGGAGCGATCGCATGGTCGACCCCCCGAGCGTCCGCATGGAGTATGAGGTGAGAATCCAGCGTCGTGCTCGCTGCATGATTATCATTAGTTAAACTAGTTCTTATTTGTCAGTAGAACAGGAGTGTTGAATTTAATGCTTTCATATTTCTTTTTCATACAGAAATTCAAAAGTAATGCACTGTTGGCGCACGAGCAAGAGGTCAACCAGCTGCAGGCAGATGGAGATCGTCTCCTTCAAATGAAACACGCCGGCAGCCCAACCATAACAGTACGTTCTACATCTGTGAAAAATCCTCCTAGAGTCCAGTATGAGTGTGTGATATGACTTTGTTGAAACTGAATTCGACTGAAGCCGGTGTGTTTTTCAGGCACACAGAGATACGGTGCAGGCTGACTGGCAAGCCTTCCTCAACCTGTGTCTGGCACAGGAAGAACACCTGAACAATATTGACACCTACAAGAAGGTAACGAGCTGCGATGAGAATGAGACTTTCCCAGCTCACTTAGAGCTCGCTGTTAACGACCGACTGTTCAATGCAGTTCCAGCTGGATGCAGAGAGGCTCTCAGAATCTTTGGAGAGACTCGGTTCAACTCTGGACCCAAAGTCCATGGAGAACAAGAGTAACTCTCAGATCCTGCTCGCATTGGAGGTAAAACAGTGTTTCTTTATGATTTCTGCAAAGTCTTAACAAGTATAGAAAAGACACACCATCTTTACCCAGCTGACACAAGAAGGTCTGAGAACTAGTCAAAGGCATGTGGGAAACTGAGACCAAAGCAGCTGAAAGCTGAGTGAGAACTGAGCTCGTTATGATTTTAAATGCAGACAGAGCTCCATAAACCTGCATTAGGAGACTTGGCTGCACTGTAGCAACATGGCTTCAGCAGAAAGGACACAGCTGACAAACTGTGATGATGACTGAGCTTAATAATCAAGTTCAGGGATGTTACGGTTGTTATTACTGTGTTGTTACATGTGTAACATGTGCTGTAACAAAATTGAAATCCCTGCCTGCTGGCTATTAACACTCTGTACTCTTAATTTCATGATCACACTAAGCTAATTTGCATTTAAGTCAGCTAAACTATTAGTGCATTTAAAACTGATGCACTCATTAGAACCCAGGACCTTCTTGCTGTGAGGCGACATTGTTAGCCACCACACCGCTGTGCCGCTCCACTTAAGGCTCACATATTAGAGTATTTTATAGTGAAAGCTCGTTTTTCTTTTAGAAGGGAATCAGTCTGCGAGAAGTAACCTGTCTGGTTCTTCAAGTTCTAGTAATTATATTTTCACACTGCAGCTCGCGTGTTAAACAGCAGTGTTTGTTGACTGTTTGCACCTTGTCCTCCAAAAAGCAGGTTTGCTGCTGTTGTCCTGATGAACTTCTCAGAGTTTAAACCAGAAAAGCTTTTTAAAAATGATTTTCTGATCTGGCTGTACTTCTAGCTACTTGAGCAGAGGAGAAATACAGAAATGCTGTTGAAACAGTTCTGAAATCCACTTTCAGGGAGATGAACCAGCAGTGAGGAGGAATGAGCAGCGTCTGGCTGCCCTCAGGGAGCTCAGCAGTAGCGTCGTGCCTCTGAAGCTACGCCGAGTCCAGCCCAGCAAACCCACCACTGTCGTATCCCTGTGTGACTGGATTGATGAAGAGGTAGGATGTCGTCAGGTGTCATTTACAGGCAGCTGCCTTTGATGGAAATTGTACATTATGGGATTTTTTTTTTTTTTTTTTTTGGGTGCAATTAG
>VOQJ01018232.1:22195-36755 GCA_015052665.1 Apistogramma diplotaenia | reverse complement strand
TGTAGTTTTGAGGAAAAAATTTTATAATAGTATTTTTAAAAAAAATCAGGAACCAAAAATTTAAAAAAAAAAAAAAAATCACAAGTCATCTCTAAGATCAGTTTAAAATCTTTTTTTTTTTTTTTTTTTAAAAAAAAAAAAAAAAATTTTCCTTTATTAAATTTTTAAAAAAAAAAAAAAACACAAAAAACAATCTAAAAAAAAATTTAAAATTTTTTTTTTTTTTTTTTTTTACACAAAACAGTAGAAGATTGCCTGTAGTAAACTGCTAAAAACAGTACAACAGCCACACAATTAATAGTTGCACCTTTTATTATAAAAAATATTTACAAAGATGCTACAATGTTTTTGTCTTAATATAAAAAAAATGCATACATTTTACAACGATAATTAGTCTTTGAAGTTCTAGCTCCCATTCAGACCAGAGTGACATCCTTCAGGAGTGTTGTGGTAAGGTATTAAGCGTGTCGTAATACTGTATTTTAGTCAATACATTTTATTTGCCTGAGTTAATCTCTTCATTGTGATGATAAGGAACAATTTTGAAGAATGCATTTGATTTTCCACATATTTAGGAGAAAGGCAACTGTTTGCATAAAGGAATTAAAGGACATTTGATTTGTATACAGTCATTTTGAAACACATGACAGAGCTGCATAGTAATTTGAATAGTAACCCGGTTGTTGTTATTACTAATAGTCATTAAAAAAAATTAGGAATAAATAGGTACTGCATTGAAAATGAAGGGCAAAATTTGGATAAATACAATTTCATCGGGCCTCATGGTTGAATTGATAAGTCAACATGGCGTGTCTGTACCTTGATAAAATAAATACAATAAATAAAACAATAAATTAGATGGGTTAAAACACACAGAATTCTTCACTTGCAATAACAAATGAGAGAAAGAAATATGGCTTCTTGATGCAGTTATCACCCCGGGTTTCTCCAAATGCTTGAGGAAAAAGCTGCTTATTACCGTTATTGGATCCATAATGACAGCAGAGCAGGAAAATTACTTAATACGTCTACTGGCTCCTGTAAACTTACCAGAAATTGACAACTCTTGCTCCTTGTTTGGTGACTGACAGTAATTTTCCTACCCTGCATAAAGCTTTTAAGAAAAAGAAAGAACAGCGCCTATAAAGTGAGACGATGCCAGTCCTGACACTTGTTACAGTCGACTATACCAAACCATGGGAAGACACCGTCTTGAGACTGGCTAATAAAATCTTAAAAACTGTTTGGGAGGGAAAAATATCATCAAATGAGGCCTGCAAAACCCCCCAGCTGTATAATGCAAAAAATATATTTCTATATACACATACGTACATATACATAAATTCCATTCATAATTGCTCAAATCTCTAGGAAAATATGCATTGATTTATAGATTTGGATTTACAATTTGTTCTGGTTTCTGATGCATGTAGTGTGATGAATTGTTCCTCAGTCCATGTAACAATAAATAGAACTGATGAATTGGCAAAAAATGCGGCCAGAAAGAGCTAGTATGACAGAGTGAATGACAGACATAAACACCTAAATAAGAATGCATCATGGTAGTTATAGGTAATTATCTTTGCCTTCTCACAGATTTTGTCGAGTTTTGGATTTCATAACCAAAGTGGGAAACTAACTGCTTTGCCCACTCACCAGCACAGCTTTTAAATCCCAAAATTTGTTAATTTCACCATCACAATTGTAACTGCCAAATGCTTTTTTTTTTTTCCTTTTTAAACAAAAGACAAAGGTCCCAACAGCAGATGTGAACTTACCCAAGAGGCTGTTACAGGAGACTAACTATATCTCTAAAACCCAATCCCGAAATCTACTTGGCTTGCTGTTAATTTCCCATCTTGATCCAAAACCTCCAACAATCTCTATGTGTAACAATACCACATACAGAACACACATGTGTACTGTGCATAGTCTGGAAAGAGTCTGTGGGATCAATACAGACCAGAGGAATGTTATGAGTTTCAGGATCCCACTATGATTTCCATGATGTGGTCCAGTTCGTTCAGGTCTGACCTGCAGCTCGAGCTGGAGCTCAGGGCCGTTGGCCCGTGAGAGGACAGGCTATCCAGCAGGTCGTAAGGCCCCATTTTTGGGGTGCTCTGCATGCCTGTCAGCACTGTATCGAGGTCATAGTAGGACGGGTCCACGTCTGAAAACAGTTCCTCAAGCGCAGGGTCAGGGGGCGGTGCTGGGTGCTTAATCTCAAAAGTGCCAAAAACCTGCTCCCCTGTCCTGGAGTCTGCACTTAGGTGGTCCCCATCTCCCTCCTCTCCCTCTGACACACACTCCTCGCTGTCCTCCTCTTCTTCCTCCTCGCACTCACCATCTTCCTCTTCCTCCTCCCAGCAGGGCCCCATGCCAAAGGGACCTGCAAGGTAAGACGCCGAGGACAGCTGAGGGGAGACGGGTGACAAAGTAGACATGGTGACATCTGTCTCCACATCTCCCTCCATGACCACCTCCTCAGAGTGGTAGCCTTCCTCCACACCAACCACTGAGTAAGGCTTTGGGCTTTGCCCTGCCTGAGATGCTGCATCAGTCTGTCGGCACAGCACTTCGGTAGCCACCAGGCGGTCAGTGGGACACTGAGCGGCTGCAAGAGCCTGTGTCATTATCTGCCAGGTCCCATCCTGGGTCATTTCCTCCTGGATCTGCCGCACCGTGTTAGCAATTAGCACCGAACGGCACAGGTTTGGCTCTACCAGCATGTGACAAAGTTGCAGCTTGATGAGCGACATGTCAAGCAGCGACTGCCGCTGCAAACTGTAAGAGGAAGACAGCGTCCGAGCTGCCGCAGAGGAAGCTGCAGGGCCCTGGTCGCCACTGGAGACGGCCTCCTCCCCAGAGTCTGAGAACTTGCGCTTGGTGCCCTTCGGGAACATGTTTTCTCTCTTTTGTGATGGTGAGGAGACAAGAAAAACAGAGTGAGACACACAATGCTAACACTAGCCTAAATATCAAGAAATGTATCACACAGACAAACACAGAATTTGTACAGCTGTCAATTTCACTAGCTAAAATAGTTAAAAGATTAAGTGCTATGTAATTAATTATGTAAGTGTGTGATGTCATGAGGCTATGTGGTGTAATATTTGTGTGGACATGAGGGAGCTAGGGCTACAATCTGCTGAACAGCAGCTGTGACTTTACAAATAAACTACAGGCTTACGCTACAGTAAACAGTTAATTGTTGTAGTTTTTTTCTTAAAGTTTGCTATACCTTTCCTGTTGAGAGGCACAGGCAATAGCAATGCAGCTTGGTCCCGGCTGCAACGCTTCAAGTACTTTTGTACGAGCGACAAGCAGCTTTTGTTCAGCACCATTTCTGCCCATTTTAGGCCAGTCTGAGGCAAGACTCCTGCTGGGCGGAACAACCACACTTTTAACAGACCACTGAGCCACCGAAAATAGCATGGTTACCGACTAAATGCGAACACTGCATCAAAGTAAGCACAGACTACAGAGACCTCTGTCAGAAAACAAAAACAGCACTCAAGTTAATTAGTGCATTTATTTTCTTTCCCCACTGCCACCTGTGATCAAGAAAATCAAAGATATCCTAATCAATAAGGTTTTTTAAGGTGTAAAAGTTACAAGGATATGAAAAATAACAGCATTTACAATTCACAGTACAATGTACCACCATGAGCCACTAATATTTACAAGAGATATCAGGTTTCCAGGTCTACACACGCGAAGCTTCAAAAACTAGCAGAACAAGATTTTCACTTTCTCTTCACTGAGGAGGGGAAGAAAAGCACAGTCAACTTCCTTATTAAACACCACTTCAGTACACACATGTCTTACAGGAATAAAACAACACTCCTGCCAATATTAAAGGCCCTCTGACTCCCAAAAATAAATGGGATGCAAGTGAATAGGAGACTGAGCTCCAAACACCGGCCTGTGGCATTTAATTTTCCATCAGACAGAAAAACAGTATGCGCAGTGTCCGGCTGTGTCTCCTCTGTGTTAAACCTGTGGGCAGGGCATTTGGGTCAATGATTCCATTTGCTTCAAATTTCTATTTGTGATATACATAAAAAAAATTATATTAAAAAACACACACACACAAAATGCAAAATCAGTACAATAAAAACACTGATTCATGTTTACTGTCAGGGTTCACAGGACAGAAATCACACAGCAAAGGATTGATCACTTTACAGGAATTTCCTTTTACAGGAACTAGAAACCAAATAAAAATAAAACTAACTAAAATGCCCAGGACACTGCTGTTACGGTCACAATTTATCTCCACAGCAAAGCTGAATTTGTTTTTCTTTAAACCTTCATTTTAGGATGCCAGGCAATATTAAGGCCCATAATCTGTGCTAATTACATACTTTAACATTAACACAGTGTGCACTCAGGGAGGCTGTTCTTACTAGAATATTTAAAAAAAAAAAGACATCTTGTGATAATTAACATTAAAGTAACTAAAATATTGCTTGTAACCATCGTTTTTTCTAAAACACAAATTTCCAACATAATGAAAAAAAGAAAGGACCGTCTTCCCCTGCTCAATCAGATTACCACATTTTAAAAAGTTGCAAACCGTGCCAAAAAAAGGAAGTGGCTCTTATGTACAATTATAGGCTCTGGAGCTTGGAGGTCTTTTGAGTCCTCATAATCATAGAATAACATTTCTGGACAATGGACAGAATAAGGGGGGGGAAAAGGTCATTTATGAAGATACCTGGAGATCTAAAATACAAAGGGTGAGAAAATGATTATGGACATATGTTGTCTTCATGTGTAGTGCAATTGTGCTGGCCCCTGTTAAACAAGAGATACTAGAGAGAACTACCTCCTTAAAGAAAAAATGTGTATATATTCATATATAAAAATATATATAAAAGGGAAAAAAAACATTAAATAGAAAGAGGAAGAACTACAACCTGAGAGAAGGTACACTGCACACAGAAGAGAAAACAGTTTTGGACATGACAACTTTTTTTTTTAAACATGTATACTGAAATGTTTTTGAACACCCTATAGTTCAGCATTTTTGCGAGTTAAAGCTTAAGGATATACTCTGAAATGAACTGAACTCTTAAAAACAAACAACCTGAAGAATAACAGTCATTCTTACAAGGGTTGTACATAAAATAACTCAAATGAGTTGTTTGGACCAGTCTGATCAGTCACCTGTAGCAGACAATATACATTGTGCACTGCGTTTTTCCCACTGTGGGACATATATAGAACTACAATCCCAAACACTCAATGTCCTACATTTATTTAACCTCCATCAGAATGGTTTTTAAATTCACTTTAACACAAACAGTTAATAACAACCAAACTCCCGAAAATATCGGGCTGAAAGAGAGGAAAAACCTGTGAAACATATGATTTACTTACGTTTTTGTTTCATTGTATGCACCCATCAATGACGGGTCTCCCTGCATAACGATTGATAATGATAATGCACTGATTTTAAAACCGATTCGATCTGCTACAGATGCTTCATTTTAATGATATTAATATCATACACAACCTCAAATTTTCATTCACACCTACGCATTAGTATTAATGCATTTCAGAGCCTCAAACTTAGTCGCACATTTTTTAAACATGATTTAAAATGCTGACATATGTGGCGTTCAAAAACTTCTAACATATCAGGAAATGAGTGGTGTGGGGGGGGGACACCTCGTGTAAATTAGCACTTTATTCGGATACTGATATAACAGTTTTATATACACATCAGACAGTGACACTGATCTGAATTTAAAGCAGTTCAAAAGCATTTGCTGAGCATTTTTCTCTTGTACCATGCTAAGAAGCAGAAGCCAAACAAAATGCAGCCCCGTTTTACGTCAAAGGCTCCTAGCATGGCCCATCCCCCACCACTTTCGCAGCCCGCTGTACTAAATGAATAAACACATTTTTAAAAGGACTGCTTACATTTCTCACACTTCCCTCTCAACTAAATACTACTACCACTACCAGTCGCCAAATTCAAGCCGCTAGGGTAGCTGTAAAGATTGTCGGAGAGCGTCTGGCCGTGACTGCCGCATGCTTTGTCTTTTCAGCATCAGAGCTACCGAGCGACAATGAGGCCATTTTGCGCTAGTAGCTAACAGTTAGCCGGCCGGCTATGCTACGGACGGAATTTACACTTCTGGGCTGTCGCTAGCTAGCATAAAACGTTCCGTGAAGAGAGAAAAAAACATGCCTTCATGGAGGTATAAAACGGCCGGCTTTCGTTTGGCAACTTCCTCTTACTTAAAACGAATGCTAGCGAACCTAAAGCTAATTAGCTAAAAGCGCCCACCCACCCACAGTCCGCGGTCCTTCCTCCTTTCTAGCCAAAAACAAGAGTTTTCCCCGCGGTGGGGCTGTTAAGTTTCCCTCCCAAAAAACAACACACCATCACACGGGTGGTTAGTTTAAAAGGCTATCGTCGGGTGGTTGAGTAGCCGTACTCACCTCGTGTTTGTGTTAATTTAATTCCCGTCTCGGTCATAGGATCGACAGCAGAGAAAGCGGAGATCAGGTTCAGATGAGATCATTCATGCCACGGCTTCAAAAACTGAAGTACCTCTGTCCTCCTGCTGCTGCTGCTGCTGCTGTTGCTGCGGAGCGGACGGCAGGAGGGGGAGGGGAGCCGACAAAAGCCAGCCATATGCCTGGGATTCCTCTCTAATGATTTCTCCTTGCTTTTCTCCTACTAATGCTTGGACAAACAGGCGAAAGCCCGCTGTTGGTTTCAAGGATAAGAAGTAAAAGATCAGATGTTCTGGTTGCTCTTTGTGTATTTACGCTGTATACCACTGTCCTTTTAACAAGGAAAAACAATTTGTGGTGAGGAAATTGTACCCAGGGGTGCGAAGTAACTAAAATACACGAATTAACTACGTACTGCTCTTAAAATTGTGAAGTAATTGTAACATTTACATGTTGTGCTTTTTATTTACACTGAATTATTTTACTTTTGATTTCACTGTCTTCATAGAATAGAAACAACTACTAGTTAGTTTTTACTGAACGCAGAAGAAAACAAATGGATGGATGTTAAAAACTGGGCTTTATTGTGCACAGCTTAACAGTTAAAAATCCATGATATTAAGCTATTTCAATTCAACTATTTAATGATTAAAGAGTTAACATATATGTCATTGAGGAAACACATTAGAAGGCAATCTTTGCGAAACAATACAACATTGTTTGACAAGATGCTTTTTTTTCATGTTTGTACCTTAATAATCTCATAACCTTAAACTTTTCAATGTCTTGCCCCTTTAACAGTGCCTGGCCCCCAGTTTGGCAATCACGGAACTTAACTTACTTAACTGTATATACCAGCTACAAGAGTAAAATGCTCCTTTGCATCAGTAATAGTATATAGTTACCAAGGAAAGTGTTTAATACATTTTGCTGATATTACCTTTGTGTTTTCACAGAAGTAATCTTTTTAATGAATTATCACAACCTACTCTGTGGTGAAGTATTCAGACTCCAGTAATACCAGTGTCCTACACTCAAACAAATAAAAATGAAAAAGAATGTCATAAAAAAGAATCAAGGCAGCAGGGCATTCATAAAAAATTAGGAAGATGTTTATTTAATTGAAAATAGAACTGATGATTCTCTTTACAGTACTGTGCAATAGTCCTGAGATACCTGTAATTTCTTTATATTATGCTAGAAAATGGGAAATGGGTGGAGTGATTTATTACAATGTGCAAATACCAATAGGAACACAATATGAAAGTCAAAAATGGAGTTTGAGAGGTGGCTTAAGACTTTTGCACAGCACTGTATCTTATTTTATAATGTTTTTTAATTTGATGTCATTTAAAAAAGGCAGAAACATGCCTATTTATGTTTACGTATGTTGTGTGTTGAGACCACCATTACAAAGATCCTCTTATAAAATAATTTTGCTCAACCCCTCTTACTATATGCCACACACCGTTTCCACCAAGTCAATCAAACACTGTGTCCAAGCGTTTTCCTTTTGGTGGCGAGGAAGAGAAAAGGGAGAAGCTAGCTTCAGTAGCTTATAGAAGTTTGGTGTGACTTAATTTGATGTGTCACTTTTCTTATTTCCACCCTTTTTCTCCCTTGTTACCAAAGGTCTTTGGTAATAGATTATATTGATAACCAGTGGAAATATTCTCACTCGTGGGTTATGTTAATGAAATAACAAATAGATGCAAAGAACAGTAAGTTCTGTACCTTCCCCATCTACTAAAGAAATCAGAGATCTGATTACAAACCATCATAAAGTCAAGTTTTAATATGATAGCTTGTAATTTTCCATCTTAATACAGGTCACATGTGCACAGTCTTTTAAATTTGAGTATTTTGCTCCTTGAGGTTGAATAATAATGCACCTTGTTTCTGTCTTTTAAAATTTCCCACTTCTTCACCTAAACTGGTCTGTAGCAGTTAGTGTTTTCAAGGCCCTTTTAATCTGATTGGCGTAACTACCAGTAATGATCATTGCTAATGATGCTTATTTCCTCTGCCTCTGGAGGTTTTTGTTTTCAGTCTGTTTACTAGCTAATCTGCCTCTCTGTTACCAATACCTAGACACACTTTAAAATGCTCAAGCCTAAAAACAATTGTTAAAATTTGGCTACTGTTGTGTCTTCATAGCGATGCTGTGTACATGTACTGAAGAAATTCTCCACTGAAAGTGTCAGCTTATATACCATTCACAACATGTGTTATATATGACATCACCTATAGAACTGGCCAAAGCCAGCTCCAAAGGAATATAAGAGCCCTGATATATTGTACATTATTCTTGTCATGTCCTCTGGAGTTTTCCTGTGTTTTCTTTCTCTCTACCTGGTGTGTTTGTGGGTGTGGGTGTGTCTGTGTGTTTGGGGGAATGGCTCTTTGGGGCTGTCCTGGAGGCGGTCTTTTGGGGCTCCTCCTTCTGGGACAGAACTTCTGGGACTTCTACGCCACACCTGTGACGAATTACCTTCATTACCCGGCTCTTTTAAAGCTGACTGCAGACGTTGAGTCTTCACTGGATCATTGACTGTGCTACAGTTAGTGATGGTATGATTAGGCCCTGTGAATGTGTCGAATCTTTCTGGCCAAATGATTTGCCAAAAGCCTGATCACACAAAGCCCCATTTAAAACCTCATTTTGGAGTGCTGACATCTGCTGGACATTTGATGTACAGCATTCATAATTTTCTGTTGCAGATTAGCTGGTTGATCTTCTAGCATAATTATGCAATTATGTCAAAATCTCCATTTGAGGCATTAGTTTGTTTGTTTTTTTAACCTTTATTTTACCAGGTAAAATGTTTGAGGACCATTTCTCATTTCCAACATGACCTGTTTGTAAAACCAGATTAAATAAATCTATGCTGATCGTGGTATAGAAATAAAGTAATTTTGTTTTTGGCCTTTTCATGGCTTTATTGTTAGCTTGTGTAAGAGGAGAGAGACAGGAAGGTGGGAGGAGAGAGACGGGGAAGACATGCAGAAAGGGTCAACAGGTCCGGAATTGAACCTATGCCACTCGCACTGCAGCAAGGCACACATGGTTACCTGCTCACATTCTGAGCCACCCTGGTGCCCTAAGTGATATATAAATAAAGTACTGCATATAGACAATGTGTGGTGTGTTTGTGGATTAACAGTTACAAGAAGTGCTTGGACGGAGGTGGGGGTGCTTTATTAATTTTTTTTTCATGAATAAAAAAAAATTAGTGTTGTGGCGATTCCTCCTTTTTGCCATGACATCCACTGTCACAGAGGAGTGAAGAACCCATCTTGCCACTTCGAGTATCTTGTCATGCCCTTCGGATTAACCAATGTTCCTGGGGTTCGCAAATTTCTACAGACACTTTATCAAAGATTTTAGCAACATAACTCAACCACTAACCTCTCTTATCTCTCCCAAGTCTCCCTTCCAGTGGACTCCCTCAGCTGCCGACGCCTACAGTCCCTCAAAGAACGTTTTGCCTCTGCTCCTATCGTAATCCAACTGGATCTGTCTAAACCTTTTGTTGTCGAGGTGGATGCTTCTGACGTGGAGGCTGTGTTGTCTCAACAATCTGAAGGTAATTTACGACCGTGTGCCTTTTTCTCTCACTGTCTCTCACCTGCCGAACAGAACTATGATGTTGGTGACTGAGAACTGCTTGCCATAAAGTTGGCCCTCGAAGAGTTGAGACATTGTCTGAAAGGGGCACCCCATCCTTTCCTAGTGTGGACGGACCATAAGAACCTGGCTTACCTTCACACTGCTAAATGACTCAACTCCTGGCAGGCCAGGTGAGCTCTCTTTTTCCCGCTTCAATTTTACCATCTCGTTCAGACCCGGATCAAAGAACATAAAGCCAGACGCCCTGTCTTGACAATTCGCCTCATTGGACCACTCTCCCCAGCCAGAGTTCATCCTTCCTCCCTCCTGCGTCGTAGGCTTTATCACTTGGGAGATCGAGTTCCTTATCTGCTCTACTCAACAAACCAAACCGGACCCCGGCACCAGACTGCCCAACCGCCTCTACGTCTCAAGTTCCCACCCAGGTGCTGCAGTGGGGCCACTCTGCCAAATTCACTTGCCATCCCGGAGCCCAGCAATACTTCAGGTGGCCCACTTTGATCAAGGACACCCGTGAGTATGTGGCAGCTTGTACTATCTGTGCTCAGAATAAACCTTCCACTTCTTCTCCCTCTGGACATCTCAGACCCCTGCCGACTCCCAAGCAACCCTGGTCTCACATCGCACTGGACTTCATCACCGGCCCACTCCGAGGGGAAAACTGTTATTCTGACCATCATCAACCGCTTCTCTAAAGCCGCCCACTTCATTGCTTTGCCCAAACTTCCGTCAGCCCTAGAAATCGCCCAACTCTTGACTGACCATGTGTTCCGTCATCCCTGAAGGCATTGTCTTGGACCGAGGCCCCCAATTCACCTCCCGGGTGTGGAAGGAGTTTTGCACCTCAATCGGACCCCAGTGAGCCTCTCCTCTGGTTATCATCCACAGACCAACGGGCAGGCTGAGCGGGCCAACCAGGAACTGGAAGCAGCTCTGCGATGCATGGCTTCCACTAACCAGTCCACCTGGAGCTCACAACTGGCTTAGATTGAGTATGCCCTCTCCTCTGGTGCCATAGGTATGTCTCCATTCGAAGCATCTCTGGGTTTCCAACCTCCTCTGTTACCAGCCAGAAAAGAAGATCTCACCGTTCCTTCCTTCCAACACCATCACCATCGCTGCCGATGAGTCTGGAGACCGCTTGTGCAGTCTTGTTCTGAATCAAGGAACAGAACAAATGCATGGCGGATTGGCACCACACTCCCACACTGGATTATCGACCTGGCCAGAAGGTTTGGCTCTCCACCAAGTATGTACCCATTCACACAGAATATAAAAAACTCGCTCCCACATTCATCGGGCCCTTCGAGGTTGACTCTGTTATTAACCCGGTTTTGGTTCGTCTGAAGGTACCGCGCAACATGTGGATTCACAATGTCTTCCATGTCTCCCAAGTCAAGCCAGTAGCCATGAGTCCCCTGTAGAGGTGCAGGAAAAAATCGATTCGAGCTCGAATTGCGTTTCTAACATTGATACGGGGCAATGTACATTCAGAACTCAGAGTAGGAAAGGCTAACCCACCGTGGTGTGCTGATTTTCTCTAAACACATTGGCTCTTCTCTTTCTCCTTGCTGATATTGGACAGAACTTAGTTCCATCATCAGTAACGATATTCACAGGTTGTTGTAGCCTTCCCGGGCTTAGAGCTAATTTTTGCATGTGTATTTTATTGGATGTTTTCCAAACTTGTTCTGCCCTTTCACAAAATTAAATCAGCTCTGGTTGGATGTTGTCCCCGCCAAGCATTTTCTTTACATTTTCATTCGTTGGCAACTGTTGATTCTTTTCAACATAGTTTTCATCCTTTAAGGTAGTTTTTATTTAGTTATCGTTTGGTTTTCATCTTGAAAAAAAGGGTCTTTGAAGAAAACTATGACAAAAATAGTTTGTCATAATTAACATTGGTGTGAGAGCAAAACACCTGTCTGGCAGCTATCTTTCTTGAATTGTCCATCAAACAATGGACAATTGTTAGACAGGAAAATTCTAACAATTTTAGACAGAAATCCTCCACAATCCTCTCACAAGAGGGATTGTGAGAGGAAAATTCTCTCACAATCCGTCTGCCTAAGGCCAGTGGTCCTCAACCGTTTTTTAGCCACGGACTGGCCTTTAAAGTGGGGCAGATAAATATGTCAAAGTAAATGATACGACCATAATCAAAAGTGTGATATTTTGCAGTTCAACCAGCACCATCCTCCAAACATCGCACCGCAGCAACAAAAAAAAAGGTCCAAAATCAGGCTGGTCGACCCATCAGAACTTCCAATGGATTTTTCTCTACCTAAATATCAGTATCCTTAAACCAAGAAAACATCTGAGGTCCCAATGTACTCACACAGTAAGAGAAGACATCATTCTCAAATTGATTAACCAGGACAGTGTTATACAGTTAAATACTACTTATTCATTAAAAGTCTCAAAGGTTAAGACAAACTGTTATGTCTTAGTACAGGTCACACATTTCAGAATAATAGACCAATATTCAATATCCTTGCATCCTTCTTGTTTTCCCTCATTTGCATTTGACTACATTTTCTGAGAGTCTGTTGGTCCTGTTAATAATGATCATGTTCCTTTTTCCTATATTGCTCCACTTGATGGGTTATAGGAGCATTATATACCTATTTCCAAGCTTGCAAGACCAACTATTTCTAACAGTTTGCTCCTTAGTGACAGTTTGCTCCGTATTTTTTCACAAAAATCGACTGCTCCATTTGATTCAAGTCGGTCTTGTTTCTTGTGACATTTTTCGAACTCGATGAGCTCTCAACACATAGGCTCTCCCATTTTCTTTTTATCCCAGTGTCTCTACAAGAATAATATCAGGATGTACATTTGTCAGAAATGTATTTTGCTTTCCCAGTCTTCATCACTATCTCCATTTCCACTTTCCACTGTCGTCTCCTATATTCTTTCTTAGTCATCTTTTCAGCTCTATCCAGAATCTGCAGCGGATGGATCATATCCACCCATGATCACTTCCAGATCACTTTCTTCATCAATATCTTAAACTTTCATCCTCCCGTTCCTCCGTTCACCCTTTTGTTTTCAAACGTAATATTTTCTTCTTATTTTTGGAATTTGGATACATCTTTATAATTGTTTCCGCTTGTCCCACTTCCTTTATTCGGCTATCCTCATCTTTGCTGTGATAGTTGTCCTTCTGGCTGATCACTGGAAGCAGGGGATAAATATCCTCAAACTCCATTTCCTTTTCATAAGGTGGGGCTTCTTCACTGGATACATGTGTGAGAATGGTACATTAATTTCTGCCATTTGGTTTTCAGCTTCTCTTGTAATGTTTCTTCCATACTTCTATTTCTCTTGTCCTTCATAGCTTGTATCAGTTTCTGTCCTTCATTTTCAAACAACAGGAGAATATCAAGCTATACAAGTGTTTACTTATATAAAACATGTCTTGTTGTCAGCCCAGTGCAGACTATGAGGTATTGCCAATGTGGCGCCTAAAGCCAGACAAGCATTTATCAAAGGGGTGTGGTTTTCTTTTGAGATTGAACAGGATTTTCACTGATGCCATGAATGTGGGAAGTTCTCTAAGCAATATGGATACATTGGGGGGGGTATCTGAGCTTTTTCGTAGTAAGTCAATGCATTTATTTCCTGCTATCATGACCAATTTGATGAACCTCGCCGTGTTTCTTTTGGCGAGAGGAATGTCAGGACATTGTCTAATAATGCTAATTTAGGGGAACAAAGGAAACAACAAATCCAATTCTCTTCAGGGTCTCATTATCGATCCCCAGTAATGATTTAATATGTTGCAAGTACTCAAAGTCATTAAAAAGTACCCATCATTAATGTTCGTTGGTTCCTCCTTTCATTCTGTCTGTCGATTTTAGTTTTGTAGTTTCTGTGTTGTGCCAAAAAGTGGTTTCCAAAAAAACAAAAAATAAAGATTGGCTGTTGTTTAAATAGGCTTTTTAGCCTAAGATTTGTGAAACATTTGTCAAACATATCAATCATTAGTATAAGTATTTTGAGCGACAAACAACATTACTGTCATATGGTAGATGATACAGTCACTTTTTGGCTAAATTACGTCTATATGTTGTTTGTTTATCGGGGTAAAAACTGAAATTGACATAAAAAATTTATTTTTACAGAGAGATCCGACCGAGCGGACAGTAGAAATTGCAAGAAATACATTACAATTCTATAAAGATTTTTGAAGTTGTCTAAAAAGACTGGATTGATTATAATGTTTATACAATAACACACACACAGTCATAAAGATACTTGCAAAACAGGTCATTTATTTTATATTTACGGCCTTCATAAATCCTGTTGTCTTTTTTTTTTTTTTTTTTTTACCAGTATAAGAAAAGATATTATACACACACACACACACACACACACATATATAGAAACAAGTAATAACTTTTTGGCACAACACCGGAAATCTTACTTCCTAACGCGGAACTATTCTTCAGA
>VOQJ01018232.1:6801-17304 GCA_015052665.1 Apistogramma diplotaenia | reverse complement strand
GTTTTACTATATTAGGCTAAAAAAATTTAAATTTCCAGAAAAAAAAAAAAAAAAAAAAAAAAGCTTTAAGAAGAGAGTGCATCTATTTATTCCTCATTTCACCCATCCCAATGTAAAAAGGTTAGTTTATTGGAATAAACCAGTCCCCTGTATGCTTGCTACTTGTTTTTATTTAACTTTGTTACATTCAAACTATTCAAATTATTTACACAAATTACTTATTTTCAGTTCATATGCAAATGTCTTTAAAACTTTAATTTACAAGTGCTTTAAAAATAGAAGCCACAAAGGCCACTATTTACTAAAATAAGCACTTAGTTTGGTTTTAAAGATCGCTGCACATCCCATGAGTCCTACTGGAAAATAACAGATTACAAAGGATAAAGTACGCCAACATGAAAGTGTCTAATTCTTATCAAAAATATGTCTTCAAAATACAGTAAAAAGAAAAGCAACACACTAAAAGGGCTCCAGGATGACCTCAAAACTGAATATTCTGAGCTAAATAGCATCATTATCCAAGTGTGTGCTGTCAAGTGTTATACAAACACGATTTCATAATCAAAAAAAATTTCAGTGCAAATTTGAAAGGATTTAAGTGATCCTAAAATGCATCTGCTCCAAACAAAGATATCTTTTCCTTTCAAGAAAATAAACCCCGCATTTATTTCCAAAAGCTGGACTTGAGTAACATCTTAATTACTTAATCTCCCTTATTTCTGACCAAGACACAGGACAGTAAAGACTACAGGAAGCTGTAAACAGAAGTGACATGATGAAATGAGGCGCTGGACGCACAGTCATAAGCAGATGGAGAGCTCCGATTCCTGGAAGAATGAGAGGAAAAGACCAAGTGAAAAAAGAAGGAATATTATTTTATCCTCAAAGTGTGAAGTTACTCAGCGCTTAATCACCGATGTGTTTGTTCCCTTTCTTCACCCTTTATGCCACAGATCGCTGAACAAGACCAACACTGCTGAGGAAAGCAGTTCTCACTTTTTAATCCACGCCACTATTTTGTTTTCTGGAGTGCAGCTATCATTACGGCCTCACGGGGGCGCTATTGTAGCTTGTAGCATGCAACAATAAAGAGCACTACTAAAGTGTCTCACACATTCTGAGAGCTGATAGGTTTGCATGTGAGCTATTGAATGTGAGTAGGAGAAAGATTGTTTTTAGAAAACGATACTTACACTGGCGCTCGAGTCGTCAAATGAGTCGAGGCTACCTTGCGGCGCCATTTCTCCAGCTTCAGTTGCTTTTTTAACAGAAACGTCATGCTGTTGGTTCCTTGAAACAAAGAACGGGTCACTTATAATGCGCCTTTTAAAATGGTGAGAGTATTTTCAGCTTTGTTTAAGAAGGATTTAGTTACATTGACATAAAAGGCACACACTACCTGTATAAAGGCCACATACTCATGCCTCTGTTGTCCTGGGCTACTGTGGGCGTGGGTTGTGCCACCAAGTCTTTGAGAAAGTGGAAGAGCTTTTCAGACTCTATGCATTGTTTCCTATACAAGCAGAAAATGTAATTAATGATATGCCCACTCTTCATATTCACACACACATACTGTACGTGTGCACTGGGTTCCAGACGCTAAAGAAAAGTAAAGAACAAATTGGCAGTATGCTGATTAATAAGCTTTACTTTTGAAGTGTGCTGAATTTTTTATTTATTGATTTTAAAAGCCTAGGATTATTATAAAACACCAGCAAGTCAAAACCACTGATCCTTAAACAAGGCCCCTAACTCAAGGGATGAACTGGTGTTGTGTCTACACATAATAGACAACTTGGCCAAGAACCAATTTTAGAAAGAAAAAATTAAATTTTATCTTGATTCACTTTGTTACTAGCAGCCTGTGGCAAAAGCATGATTTGTTCCCATTTTTTATTTCTGTTAAATCGCCAGAAAAATCTCAAAAGATAACTTAAGAAAAAGGAAATAAGAGAACTTCACAGGCTGTTTTCTTCTACTTATCCAATTCTGGGTCATGGTTGGGCTGGAGCCTATCCCAGCTGCCATAGGGCGAGAGGTGGAGTACACCCTGAACAGTCTACTGCAAGGCTAACACAGAAAATAGTATTTTTGCACCAATGAGGTGATTACCAAAGAACTATTAGCTAAAAACATGGCTTATTTCTGCATGTTGTACCCTAGAAAATTCTGAGGAAACTGGACAAGTGGAGGAGAAAAGACGTAGTGGCAGGCCTAAAAACCATCTACAGCAAATGAAAGAATCGGAAGTAGTATGTAACTTATACCATTATTTTAGCATCAAGGATGGATCAGTTCTGATTAATTCACATTTTCATATTCTTGAGCTCAAATAACACAGACTTACTTACATGTGAGCCACAGAGACAACAGTGCTGAGCTTCGACTCCGTTATCATGCAGGTTTTGGTCAGCAGAGACTTCAGGAATATCTCCAACGCCTGAGCTGAGCAATGCGGTATAGGATTCACAGCTCTACATCACATATTTAAGTCCACTTTGACATGACACCGTTTCCTCTTAGCACTTAACTCTTAAACATCCCCACAGTCACAGAAGAATACAGTCTGTATAAGGTGGAGGGATGCATCTTAGTGCAATACATGGAATGATTTACTGTTAAGCTATTGTGCATGTTTGCTTTTAAAAGCCTAAATTAAAAGGAAGCACGTGTGTTAAATCCTCAGAGACCAAATTTCAATATCATCCCATCAAGATACTCTATAGGAGAAACCACTGATACTTGAGATTTAACGTAAAATAAGCATAAAGCTACTTTAATTCAGTCTTCAACTGTCCAGTACCTCAAATGTGTAGTTTGTTCTGTATTTAGTTAACAAAATTGGAGACAAAGACCTAGTCATATCTAAAGTGTAGAAGCAATCTTCTGAGACTACAACTCCCAGCATGCCTCCAAGTGCCTTCGGAGAAGCTGAAGGATGGTGCCATTTCCACAGCTTTAATTCACAAAGGATACAAATGATCACGGGAACCGCCATCGCCATCCGCCCCACCTCCGTGTCCTTCTGCATGATTTTTTTGATGCGCCTCTGGCAACATTATCAGAGTTAACGGCCATTACAAACAAGCGAAGTTACGGTGCATTGAGTAGCATTGAGTAAACTGCATGCAACTAATGAAATAATTGTTAAAAGCAGCTTCAGCTGTTTTGAAAGATGGTTCGTTAGTGAGAAACAACGTTAGATGTGTAAATCGGTAACAACTCCTTACATTAAGTAGATATATATAAATAAAAACAAACGAGTAACGTTAAATAATTTTGAACAGATCTCGTAGTTTGCTAGCTCGGTAAAAACCACAATTTCCAACAGTCCTTGAATGCAGCGTTTGTCACAAGACCTCAATTACCTGTTAGCTCGTTTGGTGTGACTGTTACACAGCTTTAATTTTCCACATTAAAGGTCTTACTCACAGGAGGGAAGCGTACGTTATATCTTCTCTTTTGTCCGGGCATCTTAGTCGCTTTATTCCGCGCCGCTCCAACACATTATTCATGTTTTTACTGCAAATCACCGCTGCGTCCATTTGTTTACCTTCAGCAGGAAGAACCCTGGAAATATGACCCAGAAAAAAAAACCCCACCAAAAACGCGCACCTGAGGTCAACCACTCCTGACCCCGGTAGTGACGTAATCACACCGACTCCTGAATTAGTACATTAAAGAACATTTAATTCAGTTCAGTTGTATTTATATAACAGCAAATAACAACAACAGTCGCCTCACAGCGCTTTACATTGTAAGGTAAAGATTGGGGGTTAGGGGAGACAGGACAAAATACATGCTATGGAAAAGAGCCAGAGAATAACAATAACTAATCATTAAATGCAGAGTGGGATATAAAGTGAAAAGCGGTGAGTGAAGAAGAAACCGTGCATCATGGGAAGCCTCCAGCACCCTATCCAGCAGTAACTATAAGCTTGATCAGAAAGTAACGTTTTAAGTCTAATCCTAAAAATAGAGAGGGTGTCTGTCTCCTCAAAGCTGTATGTATAAATAATAAATGCATGAATTAGCTTTGATGCATCACTCTGACACAGGCTGTTTTAAATTTTAGAAATATTGCACAAATGCAAAAAAGCAGTCCTACGTATTTGTTAAATATGTGCAGTGAAGGAGAGATAGGGTGATGAGTGCCGCCATTCGGGAGGGGCTCAAAGTAGAGCCGCTGCTCCTCCACAGCGAAAGGAGCCAGTTGAGGTAGTTCAGGCATCTGACTAGGATGCCACCTGGGCACCTCTACGGTGAGGTGTTCCTGGCATGTCCTACTGGGAGGAGGCCCCCAGGGGGCATCTGTTAGTTAGCCTGGAAACTCCTTGGGGGTCCCTCAGAAGAGCTAGAGGAGGTGGCTGGGGATTAGAGGAAGAAGATGGATGGATGAATGCACATATCAAAACGAGTCCAAGATTCCTCACATTGTTACTTTTACTTTATATTGCAGTTATTTTCCACAAAGCTTCCCGGTATAAATCCAGATATATACATACACATATTTCTTTTTGCCTTTAGTTTCACCATTTTTACAACTTCTGTATTTGAAATAATTTCTGGTCTCAGTTCCACAGTCGTGTAGCGGTTAGTGGCTGTGATCACTGACATCAGTTCTGGGTTGCAAACATCCTTTATGGTCTTTTGTGCAGTTAAGAAAATGGGTGGATGTATGAATTTTAAATAAGATTACTACCTGAAAATATACACATTAGTTATGTTTGCACAATAAAGACCAAGATCACATTTTGCTAACGGAACATGAGCTTTATTTTTCTACTTTACTTTAAACTTTAAAGGAATATTTTACTGGAAATGTCCAGACTAAGCCAAAACATTATTCATCATTGGAATTGCTGTTCAGTTTTGTGTTGAAATCCTCATTCAGTCATAGAGTATGTAAAGACCTGTAACATGACTATGCTTTATCATAAATGGGTTTCTTAACATAATAAATAAATAAACAATAATTACTGTGAGACTGCAAACCTCCACCAAGGCAGCTCACCCTCTGAACACTATTTATTTTTAAGGGAATAGTTCTGTATTTTGTACATATTCATTTTCTTTTCTTTGATCTTTTTAAAAACACTTTAAAAAGTTTGTAGTGCAGTAAAAATCTAATAAGGGAGACAGATGCTTACTTTAACTATACAAACATCATAACTGCAAATAACTGGAGATGAATAACTTCAGCTTATTATATGATATTATACTACAGTATATTTCTAACTAACGCAGCTTATTGTCTTTCTCTTGACAGATCCTTCTTTAAAGATAGAACACATTTTGGGATCCACTTGAAAGAAAGGCTGATATGAAATGTAAAAGTGAGGTCAGAGGTCAGATGTGACATGATATTTGGATGCAAACTATAATGTAATACTTAGGATCTGCATATACCAGCATCAGTTCCTAAATGTTGCAGATACAGAATTTTAAGCAGAGTTTTAAAGATCAGAGACATTTTATGAACGTTTGACCTCATTTGACCTTAAAGAAGACGCGAGAGGTCCAAAACTAACCCGATATTTAGAATTCCCATGTAGAATAGAATAGAATAGAATAGAATGCCTTTACAATGAGATAGGAGGGCCACTCCTGTTCAGTGCATAAACCATTTAAAATACAGAATAAAATAAATGGTTACAAAATATATACATTTAAAAAACAGTGATGATAACATAAGTATATACATATAATAGGTGGTGGGTATCTCACTAGTGGATTAATATCAGATTTTGTATGCTGTCCATACAAACAATGGCAGCGAGAAACATGGTTTTAAATCGTTTACAGCTTTATTATCACTTTGACCTTGAAGGAGAGGTCACACGTGGCATATTTCAAATCTTTATATGTTACTTTCTATATGTTGACAATACACACCACACTTTAAAGAGTCATAGTTTTAAGGCTTTTTGTCAATTTTCAACCTTGGTGAATGTAAGGCAAAGTTTAATAGATTGTTAACATCATTTTTTCCCTCATTAAATAAGGATGTTTAAAGTTTTACTCTTGGCCACAGGATGTCTTGTGCTCTGAAAGTCCTCTCACACAGGTTTATGTACACATTTTAAACTTGATCATTTTTGCTTCTTTGCACTTCAAGATGTTTTTTTCAAGGCAACATGATAGCAGCTCAGACTTGATTTATCAGCTGAACTGAAGACTACCCAGAAACACGGATATTCCCATTTGCATGCTGTGACGTATTGATCTTCTGTGCCTGGACCACTCTGGCTTCGCTAATGACTGCAAAGGTTAATCAGATAAGGTTAATCAGTACACACTGAAAATATTATATAGCACTAATAACACTTTCAACACCAGCAGGACAATTTTTATTTTGACTTTATGTTTGCATAGTCTTTCATTTAAAAATGTCGTAGCAGTCGATGTATTTTTCCACATCTTTTTGACGACACTTCTGGGCTCAGATAGTTTAATTTCAGCCTGCTATAACTGGAACATTTATTCAGACTACACTTTCAGTGAAGAAGAAATTTTAACCAGGTATTATTTCAGTCAAAATAATCCTATACAAACTGCATAGGATTTAAGAGCAAAATCACCTTCTTGCTTCTTTATTTTAAGTACCTGTCTCACATACAAGTTCGGCTCATAAGAACATATGGTTTAGCTGGAAACCAGAACTGTAAAATTGGCTGATTTTCTGCTGGTGCGACTGCCTCTCAACACAAAAAAAGAATACACTCCTATGTGCTCCTCCACCCATAGAATTAATTGCAGCTTGTGTGAAAATAAGAACTGTGACTAATTTTCTGTTAAGACATGGAGGTAACTATCACAGCCCTAATTCAGAAAGTCCTAACGACAGCCTCCAATGTGCCTGCAAGCATCCAGTTAACTCATCAGCAATATTCAGCATATCCCAAAGGTTTCCCCTAAAGGCTGTTATTGAGGGTGTGTTTGGAACTTGAGACTCCTGCAGGTGTGGCTCTGGATAGATTAACTGGCCTCTATAAAATGATCAATGGACTTATTGTGTAAGCATCAAATACTAGTTTACATCCATCTCCCACCCTCCCCTCCTCAGGTGGTGTTTCTTAACCAAAACACAAATGCTAACCCTAGAAAATGTTACTCATACACACCCTTCAGAGCAGGTGTACTGAGAGCAATACACCTGTGCTGAGTTCTGCGCTCATCACACATTCATAGCACATTATATCAAGGCGGTAATGAAAAGGAAAAAAAAAATACTGTGCTTTGTAACTCCACCTGGTGGACAGCTTTTGTGTTGAATAAAGACTCAGAGTTTGGAATCCTTGAACTCATAGTTTTATTTACTGGAATCATAAACAGTCATATTCTTTGTTGCTTTTTAACCTATAAAGTGTCTGCACAGGACTACGAACAGGACTCTGCGGTCAGAGAGCAGTGGAGCCAGCAGCCCTTTGACAAAATGCTCTGTCGCTTCATTTTAAAGTGATTTCAAGATTTGTATCATAGTTTTATTAGCCCAACTACAGCTGCATTTTATGACCTCGGGTGTAACAGAGTTCACATTGTATATTCAGGGCTACCTTTAATTAAATTTATGAAGACATGATGTCTTTTTATTGACACACAAACAGTAAAGGTATCCTGGGTTTCAGCTCCTTCTGCAGCCTCTTTTTCCTCTTTCCAGGGGATGTAGGGGATGATAAGATGAGGTTGCAAAAATCCGTAAATGTGAAAAAATAATTTAGCATATGTCTTGTTGATGCCAGAGGAGAGAATGGCCAGGCTGCTTTGAGCCGATAGGAAGGTAACAGTAACTCAAAAAAAAGGTTACCTTGTCTGATGTTTCTCACTTGAGAATTCAGATGGTACAGTCAGAATTTGGCAGTAACAACATAAAAGCATGGATCCATCCTGCCTTGCATCAGTGGTTCAGGCTGATGGTGTAAAGGTGTGGGGGATATTTTCTTGACTCACATTGGGCTCTTTAGTATCAGTTGAACATCACTTTAACTCCATAGCCCGAGTATTTCTGCTGACCATTCCTTTATGATCACAATGTATTTATCCTGCTTCCATCCAGTTCATGTGCACACAAACCTTAAATCATCCCACATGACAGTGAGTTCACTGTACACGGCCCCCACAGTCACATGTCAGTACAACAGAACACCTTTAACATGTGGTGGAACAGGAGGTTCACGCCTGCAGCTGACAAATCTGCAGCAGCTGTGTGATGCTGTCATGTCAATATGGACTGAAATCTCTGAGGAATGTTTCCAGCACCTTGTTGAGTCTGTGCCACAAAGAATTAAGGTAGCTCTGGAGGCAAACGGAGGTTCAACCTAATATAACTAATGAAGTAGCTCGTATATTCAAGTGTGTATTTGTGTGTGTCAGTTTGTGAGCTAACCAGGAGCTGCAATTTAGCTTTAACAGCTATTAAGTCTGTGTATTTCTCCAGTTAAAATAACATGAAAATGACCATTAGCTCTATTCCTTTATGAATGAATTTGCTTGAATGCAGAGGAATGCAGAATAAATATTGTGATGTGGTTGTAAAACCTCCTACAGTTGTGAAAATGGAGAAAGCAAAATTGCACATAAAAGAAATTTAGAGGCCAGGTTTCATTGCAAAACATGGAAGACTCTTTATTTATGAAGCACATTTCATGCAAGTTGGAATATCGACTGGGAGGTTAATGCTCAACAAACTACATGAAAAATCCTATTAATAAAAACCAGTGAGTTGTAAAAAGATAATTTAAGAGAAATAGTTCATTCAAAATATAGAGATTCAATAAAGCCTACTTTAAAGTTCTTGGAAAACAAACAACAGTAAAATGGAAGAACACTTAAAAAGTAATAAAATAAAATAAAAGTCAAAACGTAAAAATTAAAACTGTATATTTAAAAAGATAAAACATAGATTCATTTTAACAGTTTATTTTATGTGATTATTTAGTCACGTGTCAATTAAATTAGCCATTACTGCTATTTTCTGACGCAGTCGTCCTTGATAGGTTGATTGGATCCAACCAACAAATTGATCCTGTTTTTAAAAAGACATGACAGATAAACATGTGCTGCAGTAGCACCGCGTGGCCGCCGGAGGCATTAGTGCCACTGTTTACAGCGTAGCTGCACGAGCTCCTGGCTGGTAGCGTGGAGTTGAAACCAGAGAAGAGGTCGCTGTAGTAGTTTTTTATACAAAAAAAAGTTACAGAAACTTGTTGGAGAAACAATATAGTGTGAGTCGTTTACATGGTGGCAAACTACAGACTCGGAGGTAATTATTTGTTGATATGAAACAGCCAACCAGAGTGAAAAACAACGTTTAGCTCGGGCTCCGTGACTTATGCACGGTCGCTAGCTAGCTAGGACTTAGCTCCAAGAGCTACTTGGCTAGCTGGCTAGCGAGGTCCAGCCCAAAAGTTGTTTACCTCAAGTTGTGGATGTGGTCACCCCTTGAGCTTTTCACGACTTTTCTCGGGGATAAGAAAGCAAGGACCAACAGTTCACACTGGATTTAACACTGTGCTCTGTTAGGAAACTAGCAGGATGTCCACGGAGGTTGAGTGTGCTCAGGTTGACTCGGGTTTGACAGCCGCCAGCTCGAGCGGAGTAGCGGAGAAGAACCAAAACACGTCCCAGGGCTCTCACCTGGACAAAGGACAAGATCAGGGACAGAAAGTCTTGGAAAAACAGCTAGCGGACAGCCACAGCCCCGAGGCGACCAAGAGCCTAATGAACATAGAAATGGAAAGCAAAGAAAACTATAAAGAAAACGACCAAAGTAGTAACGCTGACTCGGCTGTTGAGACGGTTAAGAGGAAAGTTGTTGAAGCTCCTCCGCCGAAAGTCAACCCGTGGACTAAGAGGACCACGGGCAGAGTACCGATCAACAATACCAACTACAGCTCCCAAGACAAAGGTGAGATGGATTTTGAAATTTACAAATAAATTTAGATTAAAATTGACATTATGATAACAGCTGGGCACACAGCTGCCTCTGCAGCCGCAGCTATCGGACACGCTTTTTGCAGCTTTACTGCAGAGAAATCAGTATTAATCGTTGTTGCACGGGCCTGCCATATCTAATTTGGGCTTATTTAGGGTTTGATTGGCGTGCATAACTTAAATGTCAGCGCGGTCGAGAGACGTTGATCGGGCTTACTGCCCCATCCCCCTCTGTGCTCGGATTGCTCCGTAGCACCACGTGTTGATTGCTGACAACTGCTACTTCTTTAGCCACCACCAGCTAACTCTCGTGCTGCTTTCCACCCAGTCTTCATCGAGTGGTCAGAGCTAGTGTCTGTGACGTAAAAGCACACGAAAAACTCAGTGTGAGACGAAATCGGCTTAAAGTTTGTGTAGCAAGCTTGACACGGTCAGATAAATAAATGAGCCAGCGCTAAGATACCCAGGCTAACTGTGCCAGCTGCCGTACAGGCACGTTTTGCATGTCCAATGGCCTGGCTGCCTGCAGTTCCTCCCACCGACCAGCCAGGTCTTCACTGTCACTGGTGA
>VOQJ01018227.1:0-10224 GCA_015052665.1 Apistogramma diplotaenia | reverse complement strand
CACACACCCACACACACCCACACACACCCCCACCACACGGCCACATAATTCTCAAAGGCTTAAAAAAAAAAGTGCACGGTCTTGGTGGTTAGTGCGCGTTTGTTTACCCGTCATTTTGTAAGGACTTGACAGCCAGCTGTGTCATCCAGAGGTCAGTGTGTGAAGACAGAAATGAGTCTTCGGTTCAGTCACAGTTCTGTCTGTCCCTTCCTTTCTGTCTGCTTTTTTTCTTTTTTTGCACAGTAAGTAATCTTGCGTAACTGGTGCATCACGGCACAGTACCTGCACAAAAAAATGTGATGAGTCAAATGACACGGCAGATTACTTCAATCAATAGATTGATTGGTGCATCAATATTTTCAATTTACTGCCATGGAGGGTAAAAGCAGGGACTGTACTGCCTTGTGGGCATGCACAAAGACAACTGCAGAGTCCACAGACGAACGCTTGTTCTTATTGAACTACTTTTCAGTCCTCTTGGAGGATCTTTGTGCATTCAGTGTCCTTGCAGTTCTTGCTAACTGCACATTCAAGCCTGCAGAATCTTGGGTACCAATGAAGTTCATGCCCCAAGGTGACCCTTTTACGCAGCGGTGCAGCTTAAGTCCGGACCCCCTTTAGGAATTGCCCTTGCATGCAAACCTGGCATTTAATTCTATGCGCCTTGTGCATTGCGACACAGAGCTGTAGTATAGCATATATTTATTAGTATAGTATATGTTTTTGATTTTCCATTGGTTTGCCCTCTGCTACTCCATGCCCCTGCTCATGTGCAGTGGTGTGTATTTCAGTGTGCATCCACAATTGTGTAAATCCTAGCAGAAGATGCCTTAACAGTTCTTTTTCCCCCCTTAAAAACCTAAATGATTGGTCAGGTGATCAATAATTCAAATAGCTGATAAATGTTGTCAGGAGCTGATAAATGTTTTGAGGATCCTTGAGTGATCAATCGTTTCTGTACAAAAAAAACAATGAAATAAAATCTTAATGGCGAATAATTTTTCTCCTGGCTTTCCTCAGTTTGTAAGCAGAGTTGGCATGGAATATGGAATATGGAAATAATACTGGCTTGATAAGTTCATTTCTCAATGAGCCATGCAGCCAGAGTAGCGCTGATGCTTCAGGATGCCTGGAGTGTCTGATGGTATCAGTAGCATTTTGGCTGCTGATCATTTGGGTCCTGTGGATTGCAGGGTGGGGCCGCCTTGGATCATGTTTGTTCCGGTGCATCCTGCACGCGCTCGCTCAGATTGGGATCTGGCGCATTTTAACGCTTCTTCAACACCTTGGGCTCTTTGGGTTTCAAGCCATTCCTGAGCGCATTTTTTCAGTGTGTTCAAATTTGGTGCTAAATGTGTCCGAGCCATATTTTTAAAACAATCATAAGTTTAATATCTTTCCAAGTTCTCCACAATTATATTTTTGGCCACTTCCTTTCAAAATGTTAGTTCATTCCGTACTGATGTCTCCGTTTTTCCTCTTTCAGCCCTGACGACATCGGAAGCTGCTGGTACATCCTGTTGTCTGGCTCCGTTTTCATCAAAGAATCCATGTTCCTGCCCAGGAGCAGGTAAGATCACCCATTATGGATGCTGTTTGAAGGTGCGATCTTAGCACTGACATGTAAGCAGCCTTCTTCCTTCCAGACCAATTCAGAATGGTAGCAAAAGCAGATTAAACACTTGATTCTGGACTGGCAAGAGAGAGACGTATGTAACATGTTTTCTCTCTCAAAAGTGTTTGTTTCCCGTTTTATCACTTTCTTGTCAACCAGAGTAAACAGTGGTGTTCTTTTTACTGCACAGTACCAAAGGTTACATAGGATGCACCAGCTTATCAGATTTTGCTAAATAAACATTTTAACTTTATCATTGCTTCATTTCTCTCAAAAACAGATTTTACTTGTGTTTAAAATAGTTTCAGACGTTTTATTGTGTTTATAGTATTTATTTAATTTTTGTTATCATAGACTTAAGCACTGCAGTCTACAAAGCACACACCTGCACACACATCTTGACAATAATTGCAGTTTATGCAATTAGTTGCACAGTAGCTGAGTTTGATATGGTTAAAATGCAAATTGTAAACTATAAAGAATATAATGCAACATTTCAGGAAGCAGTCTTATATTCTTTTGTAAAAATAAATGCGTACTAAACCATAAAACCTTTCTAAGTGTATAAAGTCATCGTCGAGGTTCTCAAGTGATATATCACCAACACTGCTGGATGCATAAAGTTCAGAGGAAAAAAAAGTCCATCCATTATTTGAGGGTCATGCAGATAGGGAGCTGGGGTCTTTCCCAGTTGTTGTAGGGTTTGAAGCTGTATCCTAATCATATGTCTGCATTTAAAACATTAGCATGAAAGGTGCCCTTACAAGGCTTTTGGGCCTTTATCATTATAGTGTCAGTAACCTTGGGTAGAAAGTAATATTGTCATCACCATTTGAACATAGCTGAAAAGCTTGAGGCACACTAACCTTTTCATGATTCGCCCTCCTGGATTCCTGCTTTTTTTTGATGATCTTGTGTACTGTTTGTTTAGTTTTTGAAGATTGAGGATCAGTAGAGAGCAAGTCTCACCTCCATGATGGAAAATAATTATTTATGGCACCTTCAGAAGACTTAAGACTCATGTTCCAGCTCTCAGCCGAGAGCTCACAGCAGTGTTCACCACGTCTGAAGCCAAGACTCAAATGTTAAAAAGCTCTGATTTCACAAGTGGATCTGTTACATGAAATATCCCCGTAGGCGTCCCGAAAACAATGATCTTTTTATCCATTAGGCTTGCATAACACACCTACGGCCACTCGGAGCTCGAGGCCATCACTTTAGCCCGTGGAGCAGAACTGTTCCGGCTGTACAGTCCACTGAGGTCGCTCTCTGGGTTTGCATGAACGTGGGAGGCATTTAAAACGGAAGACTTGATCGGAAATGTGCCAAAGAGCTAGCCCCCTCTTAAATATAACCTTTTCGGCTTTGCCAAGGTGAAAGTGTGTGTGGGATGCCCAGAGGGGGATCTGAAGGTATTGGAGGATTAAAGTTAATGCCTGACCACAGCCGCAGAGGAGACGGAGGCTCTGAGAGTGTTTACTAAGCATATGTTGCACTGAAGCTTGTGGAGGGAGGATCCACTGTGCTGCATGAGCCTGTATGGGGTTGATGATTAGCTCAGATGTTCAGAGTAAAGCCAACTGCTTAATTCAGGACTGTCACAAATATGTCTTCTGTGCTAAATTATGCATATGAAGCACCAACTGCACATTGAGCACTTTTAGTTTCTGTAAGAATTTGCTTTGGAGACACTGGGTGAGATTCATAAGAGCTCCCAGATCAAAAAGGGTAATCTGACATTAGTTGTTTGGGGATATCACGTTGTACAGTGCATAATGCACACAGTTACTTTTACTTTTTTTACTTTTTATAGATATTTTTTGCAGAAATCTTTTGTTTGTGTGTAAATACTGTCCACATTCACTAGCAAAAGCTGTTAATTCACCACAGCTCTGAACTCTAAACAGACATTACTCTGCTGTGTGTGAGAACGCTGAAGTCTCAGTGATTTGCACCAAACTTGACAAGCTTCCTAGTACGAAGTCCTTGTGATGTGCGAGCTCGTGTAATAACAGAGCGGGTAAATGTCTGGAGGACTCAGAGCGTGCTAGTGATGTCCTTTTAACCTTCACTCTCTACCAAGTGTAACCCAAAGGGAGCATTTCCATTACCGAGAAAGCAAACAAAGGTGGAAAAATGGCCTCCAGTGTTTTGTTGGCCAATAACATATTAAACATGGTAAAAGCTCAGCTCAGACTGATTTAAACTCTCACTTTTAGATGTTGATTTCGTCTCGTGGCTGTGTCTCAGTGTGGTTACCCTAAGGCCCGTGTTATACAGGCCTAGAGACTGGCCAGCAGTCTCCTGGAAATGACAAGTAGCTAAGGAAAATGTGTTGGTGAGTGATTGCTGGGGGTTACTAGTAGTCGCTAAGTGAAACTGATCTCAAAAAGGTTTACATGCACTGAAAAAATCTGCCTGTGATTGCTGTGGTTCCCAGCAGACTCCTGCAGTCACCCACAGTTTGCATGGAAGACACTGGCTTGTTTGCACACACTCACCAAATATTCTCAGTCATCATACACATTTTCCCTACTGACTGCTGGTTACCAGGGAGTCAGCAGCCAATCGGTAAGCCTGTGTGACTGTGGTCTAATATGATTTCTCTCAGGCACAGAAGCCCCACCCATCTGGTGCTCAAACCTTCTGTTTGCGAGGGGCAGCCAATCAGAATAAAGGGCTTAAAGGGAGATCAGCTGAGACAGTTTGTTTCAGAGAGCGGATGAACTGAGGGGCTGCATCAAGACCCCAGTGTAAGAAGTCTACTAGCATAGCTTTATATCTAAATAATCCATGTTTGTCTCACCCCTTTTCCCCCACAAACAGGCTTGTTAATCTTAGCAAAACAGTACTTGGACCATGTGTTAGAACAGTGATAGAAATTTTACGGTGGAGTGGAATAAAATATGCACTGTTAAAAATATGTACTGTTGCCATATTTCTTTATTTGCCCTCTTGGGATTACCTCGTTGATGATGGTAAACTGTCATCGGTTGTTGTAATTATGCTTTCAAAACTTTCATAATAAATTTACATTCATACACTCACAGATGTTCTAAATCATATTTTGTATAAGCCCCCTAATATAGTGAAAGCCCCTTGGTTGCAGTTCAAAAAAAAAAGAAAAAAAAGAAGAGAGAGCTGTTTTTAGGGGAACGACGCAGGACCTATTTCCCCAGTGACAAGCAGACATTTTCAAAATGACACATTCGATGGCACATTCCAAGTCGATGTTTCAAGGACTTCTGGGTTGTGAAACTCGCTCAGGTTTTGAATGACAGTCTGCATTTTCAATCCAAGAATGAAAAGCAGAAGAATAAAACTTTTTCGCGGCAGCGCTGCTGCAGACGTATTCCCACAACTGTGCCAGAGAAATTCTGTACAGTCATTTAATGTGGTGCAAAGCTGTAACCCTTACTGAAAGCTTCCTGTTGTCGTGGGAGGAAGCATGACTGATAGTTTTCATAGTAAAACTTTATCATGTTACTATGTGACGAAATTCTCTCATTACTGGTGTTTCAAAGCCTAAACGATGGTTATATTGTCTGTTTTTTCTGCCATGTGGATCTTTTTTTAATAAAAGGTTTTCTAATAGTAGAAAAGGGGAGAAAAAAAGATCCACACAGGCTGCCTCACCTACTGTAGTCTATAAAGAGGACAAATGGAGCAGGTAAAATGGCTCAGAGGGCAAATTGGTTGTGGCACGAGTAACTGAATGGAGTCCAACGGGACTTCCTGAAGCTTTTAAAGATGTGGTGGAATTGGGTTTCAGACGGGCCCTACCCAGAAATGGCTGTTCATATCTACACTAGCAGCAGGGCTGAAAACCTGATACGTCTCCACCATTCTCTCGGTGCTTCGCTCGCTGAATACCGGTAGCTGTAGTGAGATCTGATCCGGGGGTCGGTCATTAATTGAAGAAGCTGAGGCTCTGGGCCATATTAAACCCGAAGACCAGAGCGAAATCAAATACGACCTAAACAGATGCATATTTAGCAATAGGTGACACAGATTTAACCCAGATAATAAGACATGATATACTAAAGGCCGACTTCAGGGTAGTCCTCCACCTTTCATAGAAAAACAAAGGTGTACTAATACTGATGTAGCCAGTGTTTGGAATGATAGTCAGCGTTGTAGGATTTGTTTTGACTCATTTACCAGAATGTTGACCTGATTTGCAAGCTGATTCATAGAGCACTTTGTAAGCTAACTGACCATCCACAGTGCCTTAAACCGCAAGCTTCATTCAGCCCTTCACACACATTCATACAGTGTTTCTGCCACAGAAACTCCCACACCAATGACGCATCAATATAAGATTGTTAGCATTTTTTATTACCGTCTTTCCTCCTAAATTCAGACGTTATCTGCCCAGTGAGTGATCATTATGAGTTAATAACCCAAGTAGACGTCTTCCTCTGCCTTCAAGTAGCCGATTATCACCTCGTTTCGTGGCGGTGTTGCCGAGTTGAAATTCGGGGAATGTTTCCTCCTCAATATTGGAAGAGAAGTCCACTTAAAGACACAGGAAGGAATTTCAAATTTCAAATAATTTAACGCGCCACTTGCTTTGCTTTTGAAACAGAGCGTGGGTAGGTTTGATTTCACATTGTTAACCACATGCAGGCCACAGGGTTGAAGACTCCAGTGCAGATTTTAAATGTGCTTTCTGATGAGATCAAATGATAACTGCTTGGAACCACAGGACGGAGCTTCCTGGTGAGATCTACGGAAACGATTACAGTTGATAACGACCGTTTAATGGGATGAGAAACATTCAAAATGGGTCATCTGTTGTGGCAGTTATCTTACACTGTCACTCTCCGCAGATTAAAACTCACAGTTTTTTTTCTGTTTTCATTTTCTTTCCAGATGTTCCACAGCTGTTGGCCGGGGCGTTGTTGTAATGGTTATGTTTTAGCCATTTGAGCGTCTTCGAGAGCTTTTCATGCACTGACATGTGACACTGAGCTGTTAAGACTTGCAATAAGACTTTCCAGTGTAGGTCTGTTCCTAAAATTAGATGTCAAATCTGCAACTTTCATGTGTTAGCAGTGGACAGATACTAAAGTATTTGCATGATCATCATTTTTACAGCGTTGAACTATTTTTAGCTATTGTTTCTAGGAACTGCATGAAACTGGTGACTTCCACCCCATGGTAGTCTTTAGTAACCCATACTGGACTTCACCTCCAGTCATACGTCTTCCTTCTTACATTGGCTAACAAAACCAAAACCACAACATAATCATCTCATCTGGGAAACTTGGGTTTTTGGTTGCAGAGGAATGTGTGCCTCATCACATTTGTTCTTGTGAGCTGCTGGGAAAAAAGGTCAGTACAGATAAGAGCGTTTCTTGACAGCTCGCAGAAGCCGAAGCACACTCATCTGTGACTGTAGGTGACAAACTAATCCAGTGCTAATTTATTCCCTCTCTTTCTCACCCCTTCTGATGTTCTCTTCAATCTGTGTGAAGGAGATTTGTGTTCTTTTCATGGCTGGAATTGGTTAATGTTATGGTTACTCACTATTTAATATTTTAATTTAAACCTCAGATGCTCCTTCACGTGCTATGAGTTTAATGGCCCCGTTTGCTGACAACCAAGTGAGCCTTTTTTCTCCTTTTAGAGCAGCAGCATGGTTACAAAGATATTTTCTAGTTCGCGCCAGCAGCCATTCGCATGAGTGTCAGAACCAGAGTAATAAATCCATTCAGAGGCCACAGACTGTGAAACAAAACTGTTTAAACAAAAAATTGGTTTGTTTTGACACAAATTACGACTTGGCTGAAAAGTGTGAGTGCTGAATAGTTTGTTTTTGTCAGTTTATTCATGACTTGTCCTCAGGTCTCACTCATTCAGTTGTCTGAAAAGGGCTACTCTGCAAAATAAAGCCGATATCGTTGGGGTCATTTTGGCCTCGGCTGTATTTATTCCTCGGTCGGTTGATTGAGAGTCTGCTCTAAAATTGAGGACATGCAGTTTGACTGTTTACCTGGCAGGAATGATGCAGTAAATACATAAAACATTATGAAGCTGCACCTCGGGAAGTGTAGAGCTATAAATTGAATATATCTCACAATATGCTGTTTTTTTCCCCTCAAGTTCCCTCAAGTTCAATATGAATCTGCATTAACAAGTCAAGAAAGGAAATGAAGTTTACTCAACAAGTCTTGAATTAAACATTGATCAGTTGCTATTTTGCACTTCCAGCATGTTTTTGATGATCTCACTAGTAAATAAGTCAGAGCTTTCACATTCTGTTCATCTTAAATTATATAAATAAATCTATAAATAAAGTGTAGCAAAGATCCATGTTGTAATTATTAATTACCCAACGATATAGTAGCTTATATAACCATCTGTCAGTCTCTCATCTCATTGTTTCGTGTGTGTTTCATCATCATTAGGACACAGGCGAGTCTGACGGATTCTCATCGTGTATTTCACAAAATTAATGTTTAAAGGGCAGCGTTAACTTTTATTTACTTCTCCTCTGTTGTGTTTAACAGCCTGAAAGTTAAGATTAAATGTAAAAACACAATTCAAATGTAGGAATCAGTTTGGGTCAACGAATCTATGTTATTGATCTTCATCAGGGAAACACAAAGACACTAGACGGGACTGACAAACTTTAGACCCTCCTGTGGTCTGCACACACAGATCCAAAGGCTCTTCCGGGATTGGTGACCCTGTTGTCCTCTGAGAATTGATCAGTCAGTAGGCAGTAGGCAGTAAAAAGTGAACCACGTCGTACAGAAAATCCAGGGATAATCCACACGTTACTTGGATAAGGAAAAAAAATCCTGCTTTACAGCTAAAGCCTCAGGTCCTTCAGGCTTGACACTTGGCATAAGGTGTTGATACGCTGCAGTCACAGAGCTGTGAATTATGGCCAAACATCTCCACTTTGGTCTCATTTATCAGAAAGACATTGTGATTTGTTCAGATTCACACCTGAGCCATGTTGCCATGTTCGTTTTAGAGAGATGTAGTTCTTTCTCTGAGCGTTCCACTGTACGACTTTTGAGAGCTTCTGCAGGAGAGGTGTGAACCAAGGAAAAAAAATACTAACTTTGTGGTGCAGGACATGAACGTGTTATGAGTTCTGTAGTGGGAGTGGGAGAAAAATATAACTGCTGAGTAAATTAAGCCCCCTAAGATCACGTCCACAGACTTTCTCTTCTGTATTATGGCTTAAGACGTTTAAAATTATACATGTGATCATGTGACGCATCTGAAACATCAGTGCAAAATGTTTTAAAGATGAGGAGAATTTTTAAAAATAAGTTTCAGAGACTGGCAATCAAGCTTCTGAACCACAAGACAGAGACATTGAGGCGATGCAGCAGTCAACTCCAAGTCCTCTAGTTTAAAAAATAAATCTAAACACTGTAATTAGGATATTTTAGTTCACTGGACGTGAAACTGTCCCTGTCCACACATACGCACAGTTCAGCCTCTCGCTGACTTGTAACTGTGTAACAGGAAGTGAGGCGTACGCTGGAATGCGGACTGTAGTCAGCGCACCACATTACACAGAGAGAGAGACAGAGAGAGCGAAGGGGGCAGAGCCATTGGACAGAAGCTGATCTACACTTTGTGAGCCACACGCTCCCATTCTCACACACAAAGCTCCCACAGCCGTGCCGGTTTGTGCGCAGGACAATATGCCGCAGTCGCACCAAAGTCTCGGGACTCGGGACGTGTTTGTCGGGCTTTCTCTGGACTGACGAGAAAAGGATATTTTGGAAGGAGGGGGGGGTCCTCTTATCAGGTGGCTGTGTCACTCGAGCAGTTTGAAGTGTTGTGGGTGAGTCATCAAAGTGCAGCTGCACGTAACTCCTACCTAGAAGCGCACGAGTGTGTGTGTGTGTGTGTGTGTGTGTGTGAGTGTGGCTTGCTGAAGCTTTGCCTAGAAACCCCTTTGTTTTTGGTTGTAATTTAAAAGTCTGACTCTTCTCCAAGCCGGGAGCTGGTTGCAGTAAAACCTTCAAGTCTGGAATGTGAAGCATGACTTTGATGTTATTTTGGATTTGTCAGTGTGAGGAGTGTGCTGCCAGTGAAAGGGGTGTGTGCTCTTTAGGGGTTTCGGGGGGGCTTAGACACAACTTTTGGCAACTTTGAAACCAAAACAAAGATGGAGGCCCCGCTGTGCTGAGAACGTGTTAGAAATGAGCGATAGATGCAGCGATGATTGATGAGTGCGTTCGGGAAAGTTGCGAGCGGCCAGCGTCTCGCCTTTAGCGCCCTTTTCTCTTTGCCTTTTACTGTGTCAGTGAGGTTGTATTTTAAGAAGCAAAAGTCACAAGTCAGTCGCACATTCGCGGCTGTGCTGTCAGCTTCTATTTCAGAAGTGCCGGGGCAAAGGTTCGGATCAGCAGGGCCGTGCTGTTACGCCAAGGAATTCTGTTGATCTTTGCAAGGTGAGGCTGGATCATCAAGCTCGGCTCTGACAGGATGTTGGTAAACGCTTCAAAGCCTGGATGTGGTTTTCATTCACTTCAGCAGGTGCAGCCAAAGATCCTTCAGACCTCCTGCTCTCGCCACCACCGCTGGCTCTGAAGCCTTGCATAACTGTGGAGTTTAATCTTTGTCCTTCTTAA
>VOQJ01018226.1:55992-68349 GCA_015052665.1 Apistogramma diplotaenia | reverse complement strand
CCAGTCTAATGCCTCTTACTGGGGTTCTGCCAATAACAGACCCCCTCATCCCTCCTCCCCAGACCATCAAACAACCAGTCTACCTATCTTGGATAGAAAAGGAACACTTGATGTCTGTGACACTCATTTGTCAATTAGCAGGCCCCTTCCAGTGTTGACACACAGCAACTTGAAAGACAGAGCGGTCCCTGTGATGAATTAAAGGAGACAGATGAGTGAGGCTTGAGCTGCGGAGTAATACTATAATGTTTCTTAGATATGAATATAAAACGACACAGTTGACAGGCCATACAAGGTTTTATTTCATTTCTCAGTGTACCAGGCCTCCCTACTTTGTCTTCTTTGTTCTCTTTTCATCAGACTACTTACATCTCAATTTGACAGCCGCGCGACATTTAGAGCACTTTCGTTTTAAAATGCAAGTTAGCATACTTGATTTGCCATTAAAATGCAAAACGCCTGCCATCACCAACATGGCCTGGGTGAGCACATACCCCCACAGACACAGGCGCACACATCGTGTACACACACACACAGTAGCTGTGTGTGCTTAAGTCCAATACGGACTCCCTTTTCTTGAGAGTAGGCAGGATTTTATGTAGCAGATCGACTTCTGACATTAAACTCTAAAGTATACCAGAGAGTAATGTCAGTGTTTCAGATCATATAGTGGGTCACATGGGATATGAACCCATGTAGGTTAACAACTCAATTAAAGATCTGTGTGGTAAGAAAATATAGAGGTTGAGTGCTTGACTTTTACCTGTAAATTGACGTCCCTTACATTCAAACCTTTGCCTAATAAGTTCAAACGATGCTGATTAACACTTGAGTACAAGGTTTGCTGTGTTGTTGCACAGGCAGCAGTGTGTTTTACGCCAAGCAGCGCTGATTGGTATGTGAAGAATGAAGAAGTGAATGACTGTAGCAAGAAAGCTACAGCAACTACATGGCAACACCTTGGAGATCAGAAATATATTACAGTGTAAAGAGAAAGTCAGGAGCTGACTAGGGTTGCCAAAAAATAATAAAACTCTGATACTAATTGATATGTTTGCAGCATTACGGATAAAACCAGTGCCGTCTCTGCCTGCTCCAGTGGACATGTAACTTCATACCCCCCCTCAGTAGCACATGAACATGTGAACAGGAGTTGACATTCAGAAAGCTGAAAAACACTATGAGGAATTTCAAGACAGGCACACACACACACACACAGTAGCTACGTGTGTCAGTAAAGCTCCCATTCAACACTGAAGTATTAAACACATATTATCATAAATGTTAATCTGGTCGGCACACATGTTAATGTTGGCCATTTAACTATTAGCAATTACCCAATAGCCACATTAGCCGTCTGCTATCATTAAGGTAGCGGAGAGCAGCTAATAACAAAATGACATCATTAATGTGGGAGCCAGGCAGCCAACATGATCAGTCCTGCCAGTCTGTGACATTAACAGACAGTAATGTCACAGGATAACAGGATTACTTGTGTCTATAAAGTGTTGCATTTCTCTAGTATTGTGACAACCCCCTAGACTGACTGCAAGGAAAAGCAGACTGACACTGGTATCTTTTCCTACTTGGGAAAGTTTAAAGCTTACAATACCTGAGAATGCCTTCAATATTAAACGGTATTTCAATGCATCACTGTGATTCCACAAGTTTAAATCGCTCTCATTTGTCAGTGGGTGAAAAGTAATAATAAAGCAGGATGGTCCAAAAACCAATGGTTTTCCTTCGAAAGCATTTGTGAGGCTGCAAGTTGTGTTATACTTGTCAGGTTTGACAGCAGGCGCAAAGCAACGGAAATGGCCAGAGCAGAAGACACCGATGATGGAGGAGAGAGCGCGCCTGTATTATAGATCACCTGGTTAGCATCGATAGTTGCTTTAAGGAGTTGGTGTAAAATTCTCAGAACATATCCATCAAATTGGTTTTGGATTTTTTTTTTATGTCATCTTACATAAGAAACTGCAGAACCAACAAGAGCTATTCAGGTCACATGAAGTTCTTGTGAGATGAAGTCCTCAGTTTTGGTGTGTATACTTTTAAGTGCGATAATTTAGAAATGTAAATTTCTATTTCTGCAATTTTACTGAAGGCACAAACAAAAATCAGCTTTCCTTCAAATCAAATATTTATTTGCATAATAAAAGAAATCGTGAAACTTTACAACTTGCCCCAGACTGCATTAAGTTACAGGATCTTCTGTCACTTAAACAACAGGAAATAAAATGCTTTGCTGCTGGAAAGAGGTGCAAAATGAGTCGCTGTACGCCCAGCGTCACCTTACATACACCAAACAAAAAAGCAGGTGCAACAGATTTATATGGCAAACACCGTTTTCGTGGCGGTCCCCCAACAGTTTTACTTTGGTGAACTCTGCGTCTTCGCTCACAGTGGGGAGCTTCCACGCTAACAAGACGAGTATCGTCTGCGCCACTGTGCGCGCATGATACAAAGCGGCTCGTACCCAAGCGGGATTTGCTCATCAGGACGGTTTGTCTGACATCTGAAACAAAGTATCCCTGTTTTAATAGTGTTATGATTCTTCCTGTGACTCCGACATGTGTCCTCTTCAATCTTCATGTGTGAGGGGCGATAGCACTGCACGTAACAGTCACAATGGGGAAATCACGTCAACTCGGCACATGCTCCCTCGCTGCACTGTATACACAACTGACCTGGAACAAAGTGGACAACATAACACCAACCAAGCCCTTCCTGGGACAGAAATCTCACTGTGAGCCACAGTTCTCAACACATTGATGAGACAGGCTGACACTGCAGCACACAGAGGGAGAGGTGTAGGTGTGACAGCCCACTACCATAATTTCATCCTGCCATTACCTGCCCAGCCACTCACAGTTATGCTCACAGAGACAGATGTGCAAACACTGCACGCAAGCAAGCCATGCACAAGTACACACACAATAACAAACACGGGAGCAGCACGCGCAAAAAACACACAGGACTCGGTTAAAGCCCATGCCAGTACCTTGCTCCTCATTGTGACTCATTGTCAGGTTGCTGGATGAGTGTTGTCAATTGAGCTGACAGAAATAAGCACATTAGCTACAACAAACTCTGGCAATGTCTCCCCCTCGATTTGAGTGGAGCAGCATGAAGAAGTGCATGATGCTGAAGGCAGTCCGCTGAGTTTAACCAACATGTGCACTTGTTTACACCTGGTTTGCTCGAGCTGACATTGAAACAAGGTCACAGTGTCAATATGTGCAAATGTCTGTGACACATAAGAGCAGCAGAATTTTGAAGGTTAACACTATGAGATGAACAACAGTGTTAACCACTTTGATATGTGGATAAATGGTAACGGTGAAAATGTGCTGGGAAATTTGTCTAATAGTATTCGCTGTATCACTTGATGAGCAGTATAAAGTTTGGCACACACACGCCAACCAGTGGTTTATTGGTTCTTGTGTGTATCAAAACGAATGGGGAAATGGGGAAGGAACCGTGGGCGCTACAATATCGTCACATGTTGAGCTGCTTGTCCAGTTGCAGATGTTGTCGTGTGAGCGTGTGTATGGTGGTACTAGCAGGAAATAGTACTAGCACAGTATCAATGTGTACTTTCTATCTACGGCTGGAGATTGAAGTTAATGTTATGTATCACTGTCACCACTATCACAACACACACTAGAATAAAATACAAGGAACATCAAGTGTAAAACAGTTTCGCAAAGAAAAATAAATGATGTTACATTTTTTTAATGTAAATCATTAGACCTACATGTGGTATAACATCACTTCCTGTGCCACCAAAGCATAAATCAATAGTACACCGATATGGGCCCTAAATTGTTCGAGTGCTCCTACTTTACTTCTGCATCGCTTCTCTGCCCACATCGCCCTTTGAAGATTACTAATGACATCTGAGATTAGCTGAACTGAAAACTAATAATAAATTAGTAAAATCTGAGTCATAAATATTTGATTTTAAACACGAAGCTCTTAACGTGTGAGGTTCAAGGGCACAATACATAATGCCCACCCTGATATTACTGAAACCCACACACATTCGAGTTGTTTCAGTCTCATGCCATAATTCTCCCTGTGAAAGATTTCACTTCCTCTAATGCCTAAACATTTAGTGCCCAACAGAGTATTCAGAACAATGCACATGCATAGAAACCTCATACATGGTCATCTTGCCTACTTTGAGCTATTTGAAAACAAATGTCTAAAATTGGCTGAATATATTTGAATAAAAAGCACAATATGATAGTCTTGGTCAAGGTAATAGAGGATGTAGTTGCAAATATTAGTTTTCACTTGCAGAGTTTGGGACAAAAAAATCTAAGAGATCTTGATGTGTGACAGGTGAACAGGAACATACGGTGACATTTTACTCGGCAGTAAGAGGACAAAGCTAGAAAAATCAAACAGGGCAGCAGAACACAGATTTCAGCACCAGACTGGAATAAATGAAGAAAAAGTAAACGCATTTAATATTCTAAAAAATGTATTTGGAGTTGCATCACTCACCCGTTTGGTTTATTTTCTACCATGTTCCACTGCTTATGCATGTGATTAGATTTTTCTGTATATCAGGCTCAGCTGAGGACTGAAAGATCTCAGTCTGCCTATTGTAGCACATTTACAAGGACTTGGTCTGGACTCAATGCCTTTCATAAATCTGAACTCTGCAACTGCGTGCACACAGGAACGTAGTAAATTCTATGACAGGAGATCATAGGTTTCCAAGCAAATCATGTTGGTTCATTCAAATATTTTAAACATCCTAAATGATTTTTCAAGCGAGGGATTTTGCACTATAGCACAACATAAATCAGTTTAAATGAAAATTCCAATTATCCACTACATACAACTGCCTCGAGACAACAATTATGAGCCAAAAAAGGGGCTCAACTGAGACGGCTTCATGGCCTGACAGTCATGAAAGGGCTTCAGAAACAAAAGCACCTTATAACCATCATCTCTTTTCTTTTACTTGCCACATCAACTATGCTAGTCCTGCTGTTGAAATGGCAGCCCCCTCTGAAGCGGCTGCCATGAGGTGCTCCTTCATGTCCTGTCAGAGGAATCTTTTCTTCTATTTGCCCCTGAATTAGCATGTCACATTTATCGATGATGCCTTTTATCCCACCCCAGTGTGGCACTAGCCCAGTTCTAACACTCATTCTGCTTTTTGATCTTCTGAAGACACCGTGACCACCTGTAGACCAAGGGCACACATTCAGTCGCACCTGATGTAAAGACCCTTGTCTCCCAGTAGCAGACAGAGGAAGATTTAGGGGTGTGCAGGCAGGGCGCTTTGCTCATCTTACCTGAGCCGATTAAAACTCAGATCCAGCCTTCGTGCAAACTGGCCATACGTCTCCCCAAGGAAGGTGGGAATTTCCTCACAGTCGTGCCCAATGTATGAAATCTTTGAAAATAAAAAAAGAGAGAAACAGAGAGGCAAGTTAAATAGAAAAATAGCTGCATCTCTGACAGGGGGAACAGGTACTTTTTTCATGATATCCCAACAACAGTGGCTCTTTAAATAAATCTGAATGGCAGAAAGCCACATGATGCAGCACTTGGGAAACAGCCAGACATGATGCTTTCACTGTAAAGAAGGTGATTTCCAAACTCATGCTGTTAATGAATAATAAGACGAGTTTAATTTATTCCACTGCATGCTTTCCACTTGTGACATTGTGAACTTTCATTATCAAGTGAGCAGCAGTTTCAACACACTACCTTGGACTAGGTTCACGTCATCACATGATAAGCAGCTTGCAGAGAGCGAGTTCTCCTGCGAAGCTAAAGTCATAAATGCAGCCGCAGCGTGTCACATGACTCCGGTGAAGTTGAGAAAACTAACGCAGGAGTTTAACTTCAGCGCTGGGAAAGTCCACTCAAAGTGGGGCTGATAATAAAAAGGTGGCATTTAGACACACGGAGGACAAAGTGTAACAGAAACAAACTCCTACCTGAGTCCCATTCAACGCGACCAGCGACTCGTTGCTTGCCATAGTTTTCTCCCCAGTGTTTAGATGGACGTTCCCAGTCGCTCTGCCAACAATCCTGCGCGCTAAAGGACTCGCTTTCGGTTTACATTAAGTGTTGTTGTTTGCGGAGGAAGATCGAGCGCTTTGGAGAACTTCTGGCGATTTCAAATTGACTTTACTGTTTCCGCGTGCCGTTTCAATCAGCTGACCTGCTGTTGTGCGGAAGCACGCGGTCGCTGCTGCTGATCAAATCTGAGTGCTGCTGACTGTTTTCATAATGACAACATTAGATTCAGACTGCATGGGTGAAGCCCTGCTGTTTATTATCAGTTTGTCTCTAGTGGAAACAGTGTCAGAAAGAAGTCCAGATGAAGTTCTAACCAAGTGGTAGGAACACCTGTAAACCATATACGGATCATGGAGAGTCAGTTAACAAAATATACATATAGGCAATAACGTTAATCAAGAGTACAAAAAAACCCAAAGCACCATCTATGTTAGTTTAAGAAGCTGCCTTTTATCCCAGTTATCCAGAGCTTAACGCGGGTCTTTGCTGGGGGATTACATACTTGATAAAGAATGTTGTCTGTAAAGGTATTTCTTGGAAATATAATTAAGACGCGCGTCTGAGCGAGCTGTCCAATTAGCACCAGCTATGGGAAACCATCACAGCATCTTCTTGCCTCCTTCCCATATGACCGCACAATTGGGCTCAGTGCTGCCCCCATTGTCCTCAAACCGCGTTAGGTTCAAATTTAACAGGTAAGACCAGTCAAGTTGTATAAGAAACACTTTATATTTTCAAGGAGATTTTTTTCACCCCTGCTCGTTTGTCTGTCTATTCACTATATAATTCAAAAGGATCTGAAGCAAAACTGATGAAACTTTGTGGAAATATTCCTCAAGGAGCAGAGTTCAAGGTCATCAAAAATCAGTCACCATTGGTGAAAAGTTTAAAATTCATATCTTATTTTAGTGGATGCAGTAGGATTCATAAACTGAATTTATATATATATATATATCCAGAATATATTATCTGTTCATGTGGATCTAATTTTTAAATACAAATCTATTTATTATCTAATTATTCCTAAGTTCAGTGGTTCTCAAACAGTGGCGCAGGCCTGACTAATGGCCGTATACCAAGCACTGGATGATCCAAGCTCTTGTCACGGATTTCATTCTTTATTAGAGGAAACCTAAACCTGAACAGAGACATTAATATCTGTAGACTTGCTGACAAAAAGATGAAGCTGACATCCCAAACACTGTCAAGATTTTGTGCTTTAAATATTTAAACATTTAGTAAAACACCTTTTCACCATGTGCAGTCATATTACAGCTTGCATACATGGGACATGTTCCCTTTTACTATAGAATCTTTTTTGTGTTCAAACTGATCAAGTATTTCATAAATTCTGGTTTAAAAGTGGTGATGGCTAAAGATGAAGAGCAAATCATCCATTAATTGGAAGATCAGTAGTTTGACGGTGACACTGAGCAAGATGAAGGACTCCAAATCTCTCTAGATGCATCCATAGGTGAATGAATGTGTGTGTGCACTGAATAAGCTCTTTATAAACGGGTGAATGTGACTCACAGTGTAAAAGTGATAAAGTGTGTAAAAGTGATAAAAGTGTAAAACTAGACTAGAAAGACACTATAAATATACTAGTCTATTTACCACCAGTAGATAGATATATAAAAGGGCTAATTATTAGATTGCTTATATGTGTCTTATAGCAATGATGAAATTGGCATGATTGTTAGTGCCACATAATTACAACCAAAAGCATGGCTCCATCCTGCCTTTTATCAACAGTTCATGTGACTGTAATGGTGTGGAGAATGTTTTCTTGGCAGACTTTGGGCCTCTTGGTACCAATAGAGCATCATTTACACACCACAGCCCACCTGAGTATTGTTGCTGACCATGCCCATCCCTTAATAACCACAGTGTCCCCATCTTCTGATGGCTGCTTTCAGCAGGAGGGTCCACCCTGTCACAAAAGTCACTCAGTCATCTCAAACTGGTTTCTCAAACATGAAAATGAGTTCACTTCATCCAAGTGGCCTCCACAGTCACCAGATCTCAAACCAATGGACCACTTTTGGGATGTGTTGGAACAAGAGATTTGCATCATGGATGTGCAGCTGACAAATACACTTTATGACCAAAAGTATTCACTGGACTGCCTTCACACACATGAAGTTAAAGGACATCCCATTCTCAATCCATAGACTTTAATAAGATGTCACCCCACCCTTCAGCTATATCAGCTTCAGCTCATCTGGGAAGGCTTTTCACAAAGTTTAGTGTGTTTATGATCATTTTTGACCATTCTTCCAGAAGTGCATTTGTGAGGTCAGACACTGATGTTGGATGCGAAGGCCCAGCTCACAGTCTAATTCATCAGAGGTGTTCTATCAGGTTGAGGTCACCAAACTCACTCGTCCGTGTCTTTATGGACCTGCTTTGTGCACTGGTGTGCAGTCATGTTGGAACAGGAAGGGGCCGTCCCCAAACTGTTCCCACAAAGTTGGGGGCATTAAATTGTCCAAAATGTCTTGGTATGCTGAAGCATTTATAATTCCTTTCACTGGAACTAAGGGGTCAAGTCCACCTCCTGAAAAACAACCCTACACCACAACCCCCCACCCCACCCCACCAAACAGTACAATGCAGTCAGACAAATACTGTTCTCCTGGCAACCTACGCTTATCCAGATGGATAGAGCAGAGTTCCAGACTGAAAAGTGTGGTTTGTCACTCCAGAGAACACATGTCCTGTACTCTAAAGTCCAGTGGCGGCGTGTTTTACACCGCAGTGTCTGAAGTTTTGCATTGCGCTTGGTGATGTAAGGCTTGATTGCAGCTGCTCAGTCATGGAAACCCATTCCATGAAGCTCTCTACGCACCTTTATCGAGCTAATCTGAAGGCCACATGAAGTCTCGAGGTCTGTAGCTACTGACTGCAGAAAGTTGGCATCCTCTATGCATGAATGGACTTGTTGCACAGGTGGCATCGAATCACGGTACCACACTGAGCTCCTGAGATCGATCCATTCTTTCACATTTGTTGAAGCAGTCTGCGTGCCTAGGTGCTTGGTTTTATTCACTTGTGGCCACGGAAGTGATTGGAACACCTAAATTCAATGATTTGGATGGATGAGTGAATATTTTTGGCAATATACTGTATGTAGCAACTGTATGATGCTATCCATATGGATAAAAAAAATTAAGGTATTTCTGAAGACAAAAGAGGGTCTAACTTTGTCTTGGCACGATGTACCCAATAAATTATCTGGTGAATGTATACTGTATATCTATATAAAAACATGTCATCTGGCAACAGCAACATGCTATCTAAATAAGATTTGTTTCTCATGAAGTAATTACAACCACTGAACTTTCAAATGAGCTTCTAACTTTGCTCAGTTTTGTCAAGCCACTTTTTCAAATCCATTATAATCATTCATTTAAGGTACAGATATGTTACTCTGAGGGTCAAATGTCCTTTTATGAATCTTATGAAAAATTATCCAAAATTCTTATGAACCGGAAATTATGTGTGAGTGTTTAGATTGAATCATAAAGTCAGAATACACTGCATATCTGCTTTTGTGTACTGAAAAATTACTTACTGGCCTGTTTACTACATATACTTACTTATTAGCAACACAAAACTTGAAAATATTTCACCAGACAACCAGTCGTTTTATTTGTATATGCCCGTGACTCCTAAGAATATGCAGGCAAACAGAATGCAGCCAAAGACTAAAGCTGCTCACAGCACTGCTGGTTGGAGCTGCGGTAACATGATTGCCGTGGCGTTTTAATGAGGTACGGTACAAACCTGCTTACTTTTGGGTCACAGTGGCTCAGTGTTTAGAGACATTAGAAAGTTTGTGAGCGCCACAGGGCCTGCTCTCGCTGCTGCTCAGCCTGCTTGCCTGCTGCATGTTTTTTGTGACGTCACCTAAGACCTCCCACACGCGGAAAAACTCGCTTTCTCCCCGCCGCTCGCCCGGAGAGAGAGAGAGAGGGAGCGTCTGCATGGCTTCAGTCTTCACTGTGCGCCTTCCGACGCTTCACTTCGACAGAGTGTATTGAGTGGTTGTGTTTGAGTAATGCCAAACAGGTTTCTTGTAGGCAGAGGGACTACATCTTAATGTCGTTACACTGACATTTTTTAATCCTTTTTTACCTCTCTGACGTTTTACATCGGAGCTTAGTAGGCAATGATTCCAGGTAATGTCGTGTCACGGACTTTCCTGTAATCCTGTCCTTCCCTGGAGTTTTAAGGGGGGGGGGGGGTCTACTTCATGCATGCACTTTATTAGCTTTAATAGCCTACTGTCCTGGCCAGTCTACATCTTTTATATTACTGCTACGTGGAGATTACACGCGCCTCTATCTCTCTCTTTGCATCCTGCAATTATTGTTGGAAACTCTTTATAAATAATAAAGTGGGAACGGTTTAAATAATAACTTTATGGTAATATCGTGAATGACTCCAGCAGTATGTGTATAGGCCTAAAATAACAGTGTTTATACTATCGCCTAAAATTTGAAGATACGCAATTAGGAAAGTTGTTTAATTGTATGTTTCATATTTACTGTGGCTGCATAAATCAGCCCTAATAATGAAATTTGTTCTTCCTCGCTTCATTACAAGGAGTCGGCCCAGCACAGTAATCCTACAAGTTCAACATAAAGTATTTCCTCGCGAGATGTAAACGGTTGTATTTGAATGCGGAGTGATTCATAAACATGTCAGTGTTATGAAATATATGGGGATATTAAAACTTTCTATTTAAATATCATGAATTATGGTCGCAAAAATGTGTTCCCATTTAAGAGGAATGCCGAGTATTTTGGTGTCTGGTGCAGAAGCCCATTCGTCATAGGGACAATAAAGAGGGTTTTCGCCTGACAGTGAAAATTTATGGTTGCCCTTCTTTGCCCTAATAACTCACATATTGTGTCACGGACTGACATCCCTTGCAGAAAATACCAAGCCTGTTATCAATCACATATCTTTGCATATTGTGAAACGTCCCCCCCCCCCCCCCCCCCTTCTCTGCAAGGAAAAAAAAGAGACTGAAAACATTCGCAGGAACAGAAATCCGGTCACTTCGACTTTTTCCTCTGTCAGAACCTCGCATATTGCGTTAAAAACATGTCTTATTTAGAAACCGACATTTATTTATATTCCATGCTATTTTAAAATTATGCGCAGGGTTGTGTTACTGATAGAGAAAACTGCTATTGATTTCTTTATTATTGCACATTTTACAAAGTTGAAATCAATCACGCAGACCCATCCTGCACTATAAGGTAAAAGTTTTATTTCCTACCTAAGAAGTGCCCTTTTTAATCTTTTCTAAATTCACCTGTAAATTGTTGAAGCAGTTTTTTTCTCTTTTTTTACCAATTGCATTTAATTTTTTAAATTTTATTCCAAAATGTTCTTTTTGGACTCGAAGAAATTGCCTGATTTTTTTTCCTCAAAGAAAAAAACCCAAAACAAAACATATTTTGCCCCCTGACTGTCCACTCCAGGTTTTCTTGCTCTCCGTGTTGACCTGTCAAACAGATTACCACAGAAAGAGATTAATGGCAGAGGCGGGTTGCAATAATAATCGTTTTGTTTGATGTGACAACTTTGATAGGCGTTGATTTACTTACAAACTGATAGGCTTTTAATTGAGCGCCTCCATCCCGATTTAGATGAAAGGAAAACCACATTGAAAAGCTGCCCGATTGCCCCGGAGCCTCAATACTGATTAGCCATCTCAGCGGTGAATAGTTCAAGGCATTTTAAACTTCTTTTCTCAACGGCCTGACAGACCATTTCTCTTCTTTTCTTTCTCCCGGTCCGCTTTTCTACCCCTTAAAGAAAATAAATCATTTTCATTGTATGTAAATAAAATCGAGCTGACATCAATATAAACTGTCTAGATTTCTTATTGTGTGTGTATGTGTGTGTGGGTGTGTGTGTGTGTTCGTCGTCTTTGTTGTTCTTGTTGCAGATGACAGTGTGCCCGAGGCTGATGACAGGTTTTAACAACACAATGGCAGACGCGTTTAGCCAAAAATGGACAGGGTTCTGTTTTGAGAGACCGCAGTGTGTGACCGGGTTGATGCACATTATAATTTTTAAATTATTATTAATCTTGTAAATTGTTGCCCAAGTTGTCCAAGAGAGGATAGAGGTTGTATTAAATATATTACATAATGAAAATTAAAATCAATAAATATCAACTCCACACCACTTCACTGTTTAATTAACTGTCTGTTTTGTGCATGTGATTTAAAAAAAAAAAAAAACACTGAATTTTCTGTCCATTTAATAACAAAAAACAAA
>VOQJ01018226.1:19406-32830 GCA_015052665.1 Apistogramma diplotaenia | reverse complement strand
TGTTTCTTTTTTTTTTTTTTTTTTGCCGCACCAGTACAGATGATTTATGTGGAATGAAGACATTTCCCCTTTGACTAGCACATTTGCGAAAAGGTATGTCAAGGATGTAAGGTGCTTGGTACAGGCAACCTTTCAAGAGAGTATTTTTTTACCCCCTTATTGGAAGAGCAATAAATATCTTGGCGACAGGGCCTTCTCATGGTTACAAAGCTTACCTGCAACTGAGCTGGATAATTAGCCGGCCCTGAAGATGATGTATGACTTTCATTACCCTTTGGGACAGGGCAAACTAAATGAGGACACAGCTAATTGCCGTGCAAAGCAGTATGGCATGGGGAAAAATGTGGGGCCTGCCTCGCTCTCTCTCACTCATTCTCTCTCACTCCATGAGCTCTGCTGGGAAAAAAAAGGGAGGCCCTGTTGCAGTTGTGGGGCTGTGAACCCCCTCTCCTCCCTACCTCTCTGGCCGCAGGAGTTCACCGACTGTCCATAAATCAGGAGCTGCTTACAGCTGAAACTACCCTGAGTCATCATCATGCAATAAGCTGAGTGACAGATTCCATCCTGACTGCATTACACTCTCGCTTCAGTCTTGTTTCTCCACTCTGCTTTCTTTTCTCCCATCTCCTCTGTCTGCCCGCCACATCTTGAACTTCTTTGAAATCCAAACGCACGGTGGGGATAAAAACAAAAGCCGGTATAATCACAAGATCTCCCCCTCTGCCAAGCATTCGAGGGAGAGGCTATAAACTGAGCTGGATACGAAAAGTGTTTCCAGAAGGAGTTCCAGTGGTCGAAGCTAATGTCTAAAATGGTGAGGTTAAGTATGTTGGCATCCATTACAACAGCAAAGCCCTGCTCTCCCGCTGACATGCCAATTCAATTCAAGCATGCCGCTCATTCATTATAGGATAGTGAGAGGGTTAGGTGGTAATGGTCATCTTTGTGAGTGGGTTGGGTGGGGGAGTCAGATACGGTAACTAGAATTTCAGCCTCCCTTTGGAACAGTTGATACTTTTTCCGCATGTTATCTGCAACCTAAAATCCTTTTGTGAAATATGGGAAAAGTGACATTCCAGGGAGTCATCAATCTGTGATGACATTTTGTCATTCAGACAGGTCACTTTTATGTTAATGTCCCTCATGGTTTCATTCATTCACACCTGCAAAATAATGGAGCCATAATACCAAGCTAATTTCATCTCCTGGTAATGTCATGTCGAGTCTCAGGCTGTGGTCATTACTGGTTAATCTTGTTGTCACGGTTTCCATCTTCACCGAAGCCAAGACTTCACTGCAAACTGTTATTTTACAAACAAATAAATCTGTAATGGAGGTGAAAATGCAGGTTGAATAAGGAAAAGTTCAACATGCATTTAAAAGTTTGGCGATTTTTGAGATGGGTGCGTGCGGCTGCCTCAGGCTACATGTCTTTTGTGATGTTTCTGACTTTGTCATGTGTGTAGAAAAAAAAAGTGGTCAAAATGCGTAACAATTTTTCTTAGTACTTTGAGGTTCCTTCTTAACGGTTAGAGAAAAATATGGAAGCTAGGTAGCGTTAAGGAGCGTAAATATTGAGTCTGCAGTTCTTCTGGACCTGAAGGGGGCAGCAGACACCCAAAAGTGTTTCAGTCTGTTTTTAGTACATGCTGAAGAAGGATGCCCACACCCCCACAAGGAAGATGGTGACTAGTGCAGCTGCCACAATAGTTGATTTAAAGAAGGGCAGCGTGAGTTGTGTACCATTACCTTTTGTTGAGAGAGCTGGTCATCACCATTGTGAAATCAGTTATGTTCCATAGGTTAAAAATGTTAGCAGGAGCTAATGTTATATAAATACTTAACCTTATACAGACTAGGTAACTATCCTAACATTTAAGTCTATGCCCTGTTAGCAAAATATATTCATATTTTAAATAAACAGTCTGCCATCACAACAGTAATTTAAAATGACTCTTCAGTAAAGGAGTTTATGTTTAAGTATTAACTGTGTATCACACTGGGTATCAAGAACTAACCTGGCATTGGATATTGGTACAAACTACTACAGTTCTGGTTTCTTGACATTCCAGCACACATTAAGCCGACATATTCAGATTAATATAAAGAAAATTATGTCCAAAGGGGCTTTATTTCATCTTTTTGCCTACTGCCCTTGGAATTATAGAACAGCTAGTTGTTTTTGCCATATCACATTGCTGTCCTGACATATTATTGACTTTTTCATTTTTTTTAGGTGAACATCTTCAGTGTTTGTCTGTATATACACGATACATCTAGCAGATGTGGATCAACACTGACATTAACTTTAAGTTCAGTGTCTTGTCACCTGTCAAATGAACAGTACTGTGAGGAATGTGAGAGCTGCTTAGATTTTTATCCAACTCTTAGTGCCACTGGGAAGGTATTGGATTGCTGAAGAACTCCTCCTATAGCACAAGACAACAACTAACTCATAAGGCCAGTGATGAGGACGATGCTTAGTGACACTAAGAGCAAAGAGTCCCACAGTGGATGGCACAGCTTCAGTAAAGCTCTGATGTCATCATGAAGGATTTGTTTTGAAAGGGTACTTGTTTTGCACTGCACTCTAATTTTTAGATCAGTTTTGTTTTTTGATTGTAACACAAATGCAAAGAAAGCCACATCAGCGAGTTAAAACAATAGCAGATGTGATGATGATCCTCTCCGCGTTCATCGGTAAATGCAACACCTTTTGCATTACAGGAACTTTTAAATATAAAAATAAGACCAGGAGTAGCCTTAAGATTCCATTCCTAGTTCATCTGTCATCACCTGTTCTTACAGGGTACAACAGCAGGTGTGTTTCAATAATACAAATCCCAGAGGTTTATGTGAAATGACACATACTGACAGCTGGAAGCAGCAAACACACCTTGAGCAGCTGCTTTCTCAGACATGGAGAAGAAGAAGAGCATCTTGTGTATCTGTTTCCAGTTGAGCTTTCGTCATGTTACAGTGGTTTAATCCATCCATCCATCCATCCATCCATCCATCCATCCATCCATCCATCCATCCATCCATCCATCCAGTAGTTTTGGTTCGATAAAAACATGGATAACATGATAATATAAATTAATAATACCTTACTACATTCATTCCTTTTATGTATATTGTGGCAGCTCCACACTGAACATCTCTTAGTCATTGTAAATGCAGCATTATGATAATTGGCTTGCAGAGTGTCACCGTAGTCTCGTCTACTGTATCTCTCCCTCTCGAAAGCTACATCTGTTCAATCAGATTTATGCTTTGATTTAACACATCCTGAGTGCTTTACCCTCAATTAAACAAATTTTCATCTTTTTTACATTCTAATGGGGGTCAATCTGCACATAACATTTGCCGCCCTTTGCTTCAGCGATGCCAAAGACCTATAAAAACACAGAGAAGCGGCTCTACCATCAAATGATTTTGTCAGCGATGAACTTAATTTACTTCAGTTCAGTCAGCAATGTGGAGCCTATTAATTCCCTCTCAGTAGAGTGAGCGAGGTCTTCTTGAATCTATTTTGCTACTTGCTAATGAAGCAATTGTTTCCTCCACCATGTGTCAGCTTGTGGAGCGTCGCTAACCTCAGACAAATGTAGAAAAGGCTTTTGAGCTGTCGGCAAGGGTTTCTTTTGATTCGGTAGGTCGTGCGGCTCCGAGACTTGAAAGGTACGGCTCGGTTCAGATCCAGATGAAACGTGCACAGTCCAGCGATGCGAACGTGTGCCTTCTTAGAGATTATCACACAAGTCAAACCACTGGGCTGTATCTTACTTTTATCCAAATTAATTTGGTTCTAATAAAATTTCATTTCAAGTGAAGTTCATTGTCAAATTAATTGTTCCAAGGAGCAAATCTATTTTAGGCTGCGTGACATTTAGGGCCTCGTCAAAAAAAAAGAAGAAAAAAACGCACTCAGATGGTTTTGTTATGGTGCGAGAAAACAAAGCTTTTTTTAAACCATGCAAACAAGTTTATGATTTCTTAGCTTCTTTTATTTTTGTATCATGTTTTTTTTCCCTCTATTGATTCCACTCTTCATGTGTGCCCAGAGAAATCAAATCCCAGTGTGCACTTCTTTGTCAGAACTCATTTGATCTATTTTTTTATTTATACTGACAGTGGGTGAACTCCACAGTTGGGTGAATTCCTGGTTGTCTTGGATGGAACTGCTTGCTCAACACAGCAGGAAGGGAGCAGGCCTCGGTGATGCCTCTTGTTTATCTAAAGGTGAGAATTGTTTTTGTTCTCACAATTCTCACAACACATCTCCCTCCTCGGCCTGCAGCTCAGAGGGGCACATATGAAGAGGAGGTGAATGATTCAGGCTGAGGCATCTCTGTATGTATCTTGTTTTCTTATGCGCGTGTGTGTTTTTATCTATGAAGAAATGAGAGGTTCTTTAGGGTTTGATACCTCCAGCAATACATCTGGTCCTAACAAAGATGTGTACATTGCTTTTGGTTCGCAACTCTCCCGGAATTAAAGATGTAAGAAGCAATAGCTTGGAATATGCCTTGTTATCTTAGCAGCAAAACACAAACTTCACCATAACTTGTAGCACAAAGTTCATGTGAGTTTACAGTGAGGGTGTATATTTCTTATCCTTTGATTTTCGGATGCATAAGGCTTCCAGCTCTCACAAAAGCATCAAGCAGGCTGCACATGCTTCATGGGATAGAAGTCATACTAACAGGCCACAGCAGGAAACATGAAGGAAAATAATAATTTGATTTTTAATTAATAATATTTAGCCGTGTTAGTCTTAGAGACCCTTCAATGCAAAAATAAGATCTTCATACTGATCACTGTATACATGCAAACCTGTAGCATCTATCTGAAAGGAAGTAGTGGTTCTGTATAGACCAAAGGAAAGGATATTAATGTTCGCTAACAGTGGAATATTGATATCCTCGAGGCTCATGTTGGGATTTGGCACAAAATAAATAAAAATTGAATTAGAAAATCTAAGTTGTGAACACGCCAGTTGTGTCTGTGTTGCATCTTTGCTCTGTCCTCAGTATGGCTTCAAATCACACTGAGATTGTTTCAGACAGACTGGTGGTCTTTCTATCTTAGTGACCTCTCAAAGCACTTGAGGCTACAAGCCAAACAAGTGTTTAGTCGGCACGGGGTCTTACATTCTGAAAGCTGACTGGATTCTGTTTTTGACTTCCTGACATGCTCATCTGTTCTGTTCTGTTTCCAGAAAAAAATCGACCTACTGTAGCAGACACCACTTCTGGGATGCTTCTAAAACTTGCTGCATCTGTATTGTACTGAGTGGGTGCGGCACCTCCAGTGTTTTGTGCTTCGTTTCCCGAATAGTCCACTTCAAAAGGCTGTCGTGTAGCCTTCTGTTTAGTTTTTAATATCCCGTAGAATGTGTTTTAAAGGTTTCTGTATTTTACAATGATATCACCTGCTAGCTAAAAATAAAACAAATGTTTCTCACTGTTTCGGTGGATATTAAAAGCTGAGAGCACCTGAATGATTGTTTTTACTTATTCTGTCTAATAAAACCTGGTTCTTGTTAGGTTGAGTTTGAGAGGTGCCGCCAAACTTCTTCAACTAATCTGTTGAACTGAGTGCTTAGACAAGGGTTGTAGTTCAATATACTGTACATATATAAAATATAATTACATTAAAAAAAGATTATGGAGATGTGAGGACAGATGTTGATGGTCACGGGTCTGTTGGAAAAGAAGCTAGAATTAAAAAGTGAAAGCAAAAATGGCTGTCACGTTGTCCCACTTGTATTTTCTCTTCTTATTGAAGAAATTATCTTTTTTTAAAAAGTAAAAATAATTAATAACAACTCTAAAGGTTTGAAATACACTTAAAGGACCTTTGGGTGTTTCATGCATGTAAATCAAAAAACAAAAATTCTATTAAAAATGCAAAATAACAAAATTCTAATAAATTTGTCATAATTCACCTTACTTGACTTCTTTGACCGAGTTTAAACAGTGAGCTTTTTTAGGCTCACAGCCTTCAGAAAAGTGTAGAGCAGGCACCGTGACTCAGTTAACAAAACATCTTTCAAGCTTGAAATGCAAAATACACAAACCAAAAGATATACAGAAAAAAAATAGAAAGAAAACTAAAGAAAAATGGCGCAAGTGCCACATTTGGAGCATTTATTATTTTCCTTGTCTGCAGATGGCGAACTTTGGCAAGCATTTATCTACAATTTACCTTTCTATAAACTGTAAGCATGAAACTGCTGGCTCTGCCGGTGATTGATGATGCTGGCTGAGCCTGGTATCAGCTGCTTCGTATCCATGGCAGTGTTTGTTCTTCTTCATAAGGCACAAATCAGAATTGAGATGGCAGCGAATATGATGGAAATCCTGCTCCAACAGCCATGTTTGTGAAATTAAAGGTGAACGTGTAAGTAGGTCCAAATTTACAACAGAATGTACACAGGTGCAACAGATGGAGCTGACCCTCTTGTATGTATTGTGAGACTTTCAATCTTGAGATATTTCTTCCAAATTTGAACCACATGTTGGTTAATAATAGTGCCAACATTTACGTTCCCAGAAGTCCAGAGCCAGTAGATTAAATGATGCTTGCTAGGGGAGCAAAACAGCTTCCTAACAAATCCTCCTGGGACGCAGGCGTAATACGTTACTGCTGTTCCCGATCAACTGTTAATATTATGTTCCTACCTGACCACACTGAACTTTAAACACTATCTGAACTTGGAGGAATTTTGACATTTTCACATCAATATTTCCATTACTAAGTGTTTCTCGATTGATACTGTATTGTACAGCTTTTTATTTTATTGTTGTTGGCAATCAGGAAAGAACAGGAACAAATGAATTACAGTGGGACACCATTTGAATCGAGCCAAGTCTGTTATGTAATAAGGTACAAATGAAACAGTATCCGCATATAACCCAACTTTGTTTATATTTTTCATAAACTCTGAGCCTGCTGCTGAAATAAAAGTGGTGGGGTTCTGAATGAAAACTGACAAGCACCAATAAATCACGGTAAATCATGAATCGATAACAAATGCATTCTAAATTATGAGTAATGGCCAGGCAGTCATAAACTAACACAAGCACAACTCAGCAGGCCATTCATTTCATGGCAGCACAAAATAAACAGACACATTTCTTTCACAGCACTAATAAATTTCCTTGAAAAACTCAAAGAACAGTCCATCTGCTTCGAATAATTTTTAATTTCCTTTTCTGTCCTGTCCCCATTAGGTATTCCACAGAGATAGTCTCAAAATTCTTTCATTTACCTCCTTCCATATGCACCCAATTACCTTTTTCCCTGTGTCGGGTCTCTCTTGAGTATGGTGCACAATACCCCCACCTGTACCAAAAGCAAACTTTATGCTTCTTTTATTATCTGTGAGAGGCTGTGAGTCATTCAGCTTGAGCTCTGGTGGATTTGGCCCGGGCGTTCGGTTTGATGTCTTCTGGCTCCGGCCGGGAACACCTGCACATCTCCCGCTCGCTCTCTTTTCCTCTCCCTCTCCTTCCAGGCTGATCTATTAGCTGGCTAAATGGCCCAGCAGATGTTCACACGCCAGCAAGGGAATTCGCTGCTATCCTCGTGACCGCTTCAGCGGCGATGCCAAGAGGATTTGCACATAGAGTGGTGGATGACGACAAATTTGAGTTCATTTATCTCTAAATCATATTTAGGTAAACAATTCCTGTGGGTGTCATCAGTGCTAACTGCATTTAAAATAACCTCTCGTTTTCCATGGACCCCATCACACTTGGGACAAATAAAAAACAAATTTAAGATAGAACAAGAACTCACTGACTCCACATACTAACCAGCTTCACCCCCTATTTGAATGACTTAAACACTCATATAACCTACAATAAGATAATATTGGTGATATCAAACACTAAGTTCAGGATGAAAGCATATGTCCAATTTAAGACATGAAGTCAACAGTCACGAAGGTTACACGAAGTAAATATATATATATATAAACTGTAATTTATGGGCTGCATCTCTCAGTGGCAGTATTAACCAGAGTAACCTGATGACTTGATACCCTGCTAACTATCTCCCGCTGTACTCAAAATAGACTCATCACAGCTTAGATTCATAAAATCATGCAAACATGTTGATTTATGCTGCATACACTTTGAATTCCCATCTCTTCGGCGCATCGGGGGTGATCAGCTGAAGTGTCAGCTGTGTAAATTACAGCCGAGGCCATGCGAGCTGCATGGTGATACCATGTTTACACAATGCCAGTCCTTTCCTTCACGCTTTGCCCTCTCTCTCAAATGACCCTCGGGTCATCCCCAAAAGAGGTCTTAACGTCTCTTTTAACACTCGAGTTGTGACCAGCTGGACAGCAGGACATGGCAGCTAATGACTGCCTTTGACTCAAAATGTATTTATGAAACCTCTGGACAAAGTGAATGCCAGTTACAAAATAGAGGACAGCATGGAGGACACAGGTCCTTGTAGAAAACCAATTACTCTCCCACTCAAACTGATAGGCATGGGGTGTGATTAATAAGTTGATTTGGCAATTGCTGAGCCTTTGGATTTGGACTTTTTCCTGGGGGGATCATATGGCTTGATTTACAGAACAGTTCAAGACAAGCTTGACAAGTGGAGGGTAGGGATTGAATGACATTTTTGGTAAGAGTGCAATGATTAAAATTTTCCCATACCAGCTATTAATACCCAGCTGGCCTCAGCACAGCACCACTTATGTAGCTCTTAAAGACCAAGTAGGATGTGTTGTCACTGGTGTTTTTATAAATCTTGCCCACAGGAATGCAGCTCTAAAGAGAAGCCTGGAAACAGAGCTGTGAGTGAAGTGAATGCAGTGTGTGTGTGCAAAGTGCATGTGTGTTTGCTGCCAGTATAATCTACGGTGCCTTATTTTACGACTGCCATTTCTTGTGGCACCCTCAACTCTCGTTATACAGGATCACAAGTTTCATTGCAAGTTTCTCAGAGAAACTGGGCGCAGGGGACAACGTTCGAGAAGAACAGAGGGAGTGATCGTCGTTACGAATTGCAAAGTGTGTTGAAATAAGGATGAAGGAACAACATCAGGCCAGAGAAACAGGAGGTCCACTAGTATCCCTGCATACTGTTCCTTAATGTGTTATTACAAGTCATAACTTCACTAAAAACTATTAACACTTAATATATGGTGTTGCAGTGGTGTCTGTTTGCATATGTATTTGTCTATGGCGAGCCTACAGAGAGGGATTCTCGTGCAGTCCTCCAAAATCCCAGCTGTGTGTTGCTTGACATGGACGACACCATGTGTCGGTCAAATGCTGACTCGTTGACAAGTGGGCTGGAACACAGAAGGGAGCAACAGCAGAGTTCACCAGGAATGAAAAAAAACACTGGCAAACATCAGAAAATACAGTATGAAAAATACAGGAAGTGCCTGCGGTAGACACTTTTTATTGCTTTTAAGACTCAGTTTCGCTTCAGCTCTTTGTATGTTATAACTTTGCTGTTCTTCTGGCTGGTGGGCCAACAACAGCACAAGCAAAAGCAGCCCACTGCCTGGTTGTACCACATAATTTTGACTCTGCCCCCTTCTGAAAACAGACGCTCTGTGCAGGTAGACTTCCAACGAGTTACCTCAGCTGAACCACAACTTCCCCTTAAGTGACACATCATCCCCAACTGTTTAGTATGTATGTCTAAAGGAACCTAAAGACTTGCGAGTGCAGCTATTAGATGCATGTAAGCCGAGGGAAAGGGGAGGTTAATGATAGGTGTCACTGTAATGCTAAAAGATTACAGTAAAGAAGTTTTTGCTCTTTAGAGAATTTACTGGCACAGCAACGGCTGAAGAGACACTTAAAGTTAGATGCCTGATCCCAGACTTGACAGTTTGATGGCCGTGTGAAACTCAAGAAAGGCCAAGCTGGTTTGTTTTCAAGCTGTTTATAAACTACCGAGCACCCGGTGCACTTGAGCTGCCAATTCACAGATGACTTTAATTACTAATCTCACAACTGCTCACAAAACACAATGATGAGCTTTTAAACGTGCAATAAGTTATGTGAGTAAATGCGCCTGAAGGTGTCACAGTGGATGGAAGTCAGCTGGGTGATCGCTTCTTTTTTTTTGGTTTTTTTTTTGTTGTTTTTAAAAAATAATTTTTTGGGAACGATGCTAATTTGCTTGCTTGCTGAGAATTCGATGAGAATAGCTCTCATATCTGTTCAATCAATCCTCTGATTTAACTTTTAACAAGGCAACAAATGAGTGCACCACCCAAAGTGTCAAGGCAAAAAAAAAGAAAAAAATCATTTAAAGGTGTTCTCACATTTTTCATGCTTTGAGCAGCTCTGTTAATCTGCTTTATTGAATCAAATCCATTGTGGCAGATGGGTCAGCATGAAGAAATGCAGTCATTTAATGAAGGAAAGACGCTGGTGAGAGACGAGCGGATAAAAGTCCTGGTACCTGGCACCGCTCACCGACTTAATGGCAGAGAGCCGGATGAGCCATGACTGATTTGATTTCTAGTAAAATCACAGAGCTTACACTGAAATTATTGGACAGACGTAACAGCTACTAGCAAACCAGAGTAGACGACGACAACAGCAGCAATAATAATACTATAAAAATAATCCTGTGCTTTACAGATCATCGAGCAGCATAACTTTTGAGGTTTCTGTAAATTCTCAATCAGCGACAAGAAAAACTTTTATTTCAAACTGCTCATTGTCAAACACAGAAACACCAACTGTTCACCTGTCAACTAAAGGCCAGCAACAAACCTATAGACAAGCCTCTGTGCTATGGAGCTTTCTGCAACTTCCAAAGGAGCTTCCTGTTCTCCTGTTCTTTGTTTGCCTTTAGTCAGACTCTGTGGCAAGAATGAAACGACTCCTGCTGAAATGATTTTTGGGGGTTTTGTTGGTCTTATTGTTTTTCTAAAGATGTAAAGATCTCAAGATCCCTGAGCCTCGTTGTTTCTGGAGTCTGTATTTAAAAAAAAATAGAAAACTGTTTTCTTGATGACTGGTAATAATAGAATAAATACAATAGACTAAAAGCCTGGATAACAGAACTCAGAGACTCAAGACCATTTCTACAGTACAGAGGGGAAAGATATCCACTTCCATTAGTTATAGAATTAATCCAACTAATGTTTCTGTTACGTAACCAGAGACAAAATAAAAACATTTCGATTTTATGTGTCATTTTATTGGGATTTAATTACCGCTCTTGAGCAAGTTCAACACACTCAACTGTTATCTAAAGTAGCAGTCAAAATAGCACTTGGTAAGCACCAGTTGACACAGGACTTGAGAGACACCGGGGGCACGATCATCCCTTCGGGCTCTGGTTTCAGTGCTGCATGATTGAGCCTGCCAACCTGACAGGCCCACCTGCCCAGTGGCTACAGCCAGCTGGCCCAGACACTGATTAACGGCAAGCGTAAACTTACTCAGCAGGGTCTCAGACACATTTGTGAATTCGCTCACACGTCAGAGTGTTACATGACACTGAAAGCTATTACAGAGCAGGGGCCCAGACCAAAGCAGGAATGACATCCATAAATGTTTAGTGGGACTGCCCTGCACAGTTATCACTTTTCAAAAAAAAAAGAGACTAGCTCTTGTCAATAGAAGCATGATTCCAGAGATCAATGGAGCAGATTTATGCACTGTGGTATATAGGAGATTACCCCCAAACCTGGAACCCATATCTGCCTTGAGCTTTCACCCCCTGCTTCCTCCATAAAAAGAAAATGACATCATAAAGCGTAAACTGGGCTTGATATCAGACTCCCTGGCTGTAATCCCTAGGAGCTTTTGATACCTTTGATTTTCATTTTTCAAGGGCGGCGTACTAGTAATCTTTCAGTGGGGTGTAAAAACTGGATGCGGAAAAGCTCTTCAAAAACCTGCAAGCTCTCCATCTTTTTTTTTTCCAGAATGGCAAGGTCTTTGACTGGAGCATTATCAGCGTTACAAAATGCATACTACTCCTCAGAGCTCAGTCTCCTTGGAAAAGCTTATTTGCCAAGTCAGTGTGTAAACCAATAATTTCAGGGGCAGCTATGCAGCCTTTTGCACCTGTTAAAGTCAAACTGAATAGATCATTTTATACTAAGCATGTTTTAAATACTAAGATTAATAGTGGTTTGGATAAAATAAAATCGATTCACCATTTTCTGTGGCAAGAACATAGCTGAATGTGTACAGTATAATAATATATATGAGACAATAGAAATATGCTCTTTTTGAACTTGTCAGTGATTAAAGGTTTAGTACGCCAGTAAGCTTACTTGATGCAAAATTAAACACTTTTATGCCTTAACAGAAAGCACTCACAATAACTCTGTACATTAGCATTTCTAGCATGTGCTCTGTAAAATAAGTAGTCCATGCATTGTTCTTCGGCATTGACTTTTTAAACGTGCGATAACAGCCTGCCCCGCAATTCAACATCTCCTTTTAAGCCACCACATGGCATGTAAGTATCTGAATGGATCGGAGTTTCACAGCATTCACTGGATTGCTGATGTTGGCATAATGGTGACGGGAAGACCCCGACCACCTTTCTAAAGTGGAACACAACCAAGAGGACCGCTCCCTCCACAGTCATGCCCCATGAGATCATGGTCATGTCCATCTAACGGGATAAATGTGGTATGCAAACATGTGCGGCAAAGTGATCTTTCAAGCTATCACTTCATTTGGAATTTTAATGATGATCTTTCTTCATCCCCTTTGTGCAAAAGGCATCAACATTCAGGAGCAAGTTAAACTGTATTTGGTTAAACTGAACAGAGTGAATGAAGGTTACACCAAATGTGACCTTGACCTTGAGTATAATTTAGGTGAAGACCAGTTCGGAGTGAAAATGGAAACACACCCATGGAATGACAAATATGTTATTGACCTTGAGCACAATTTGGATAAAGATACCAATACTGTGGATGGGCGGATACCAGATACCTTACGATGGCATGAGCTCATTAGTTCTTCAGCTGGATGAGCTAAAGATAACCACAGAAAAGATCTTTAGAGTAAATCACTTATTAGAACCTCTTAAAAGACATGGGGATTTCTGAGATTTCCTTACCTGGAAATCCCAGAAAGCTGAACAGAATCAAGTTTTTGGGACATGGAGACAGTACTGACATTAAAAAAATATTTGGAGGTGTTTGAATGTATTTCATCATAGTCTTCATTATTTGCTATTTTATTTATATATATTTATATTGCATTGTGCTATTATAACTTCTTTATATATTTGAAGACCTACCACAGTCCTGCTAATATATATTGTATGACTTAATATCATATCTTTATAGAAAGCAGTGACTGGTATCCTATTACCCCCCCCCCCCCCCACCCCCCCCCCCCCCCCCTCCCCCCCCCCCCACCCCCCCACACCCCCACCCACACCCACCACAA
>VOQJ01018226.1:0-13519 GCA_015052665.1 Apistogramma diplotaenia | reverse complement strand
TCTTTGTTTCCCCTTCTTTCCTCACGCACGTACATTTTCCCGCATTATTTCCTCCCCGAACATTTTCATATATAGAGCTTTTTTTTTTTTCCCCCTTTTTTTTTTTTACACTGGAGAATTACTGCTTGTCAGCATGACTTGAATGACACCCTAAAGAGGACTTCATTTCCTACTCACCTCAATTTATTTTTACACGAGTCATAAATAATGCTAATGCACCAAGGCCATTCGGTCAGAGTAATTGTTTAATTGCTTCCTGGTGGACTTGCTGGACAATTTTGTTAATGAACACTTTAATATTTACCTTCGAGATGAACGGATTCTCAGAAAAATGTGTGAGAACTTGCATTATGCCTCAGTCATACTTGTATGCAGTGTTTTTAAAACAAAACAAATTTTACATGCGTATTGACTTGTATGCATATTTAAAAACTGAATCGGGGCGATAGATCCGGTATTAATATGCTGGGAATAATAAACCTTTAAATAAGCTATTAGTAGCTACTAATTATTTGAGTGCCAGCAAGGTTACAAGCTTCTTTAAACTAAGGTTTTCAAGGAAATATTTATACCTCTGGTCTTCAGTCCTTGCAAGATCTGCAGAGACTCAATTTATAAATACAGTATTAGATCCCAAATCTCTCATGCAATGCTGTGTCCTTGTAAAAGTAAGTTTCCAAAGTGTACAGATTAAATGTACAAAGCTATGGATATTTATATTGTTTGCAGTGTTTATTGTAATGGACTGATTTTCTAGTTACACTCGGAAAAATTAGGTAACAAATCACTTATTTTCACTCATTGTTGATCACTTAATCTGCAGAAAATCTCTCTTCACAGTAAACATACTGACTCATTACTAGCACAAACACAGGTATTGCTAATAGCGTTATTTTATCTGCATTCCATCACAAGTCCCATTAAGACATCCAGAGCAGAGCATCCCGAGCACGATTTACTTCATCTAAATGGAATGTAATTATCAGTGATTTTTTTAATTACACCCATTTTTTACACTATGAAAAGCTAAATTGTCTGCAGTGTTAACCTATTTGTGGGGCTCAAATTCACCCGACAGCTCTGTGAAGGTGGCATGACGAGGAAGTCTCACAGATGAAAATGAGTATCGTACGAAACGGTGCTGTCATCGGAATTGTCGAGAATAAATTTATCGTTCTCGTTGCATGTACTTAATTTATATTTGCCACGGCTTATTGTTGACATGGAGGGAGAGAAGTTAGAGGCCCCGTTCTCGAGAAATGACTCACCCTACGCTCGTGTAACGGTGGCACGTGTCCAAACACAGTCCACAAGGTGAAACAAAGAGAGGATTTGTCGTCTCATAATTGCAGTTTAATAAAGATCTCACAAAGTATCAGCAAAACCTGACAGGCTGGTCCTTCTGGTGCTTGTAAATGCAATTGTGCTGGTCACATGGTGCTATCACAAATCAAGCTGAAAGTTGTGTGACAGATAGCAGAGCTCATGGATACTTCCTGAAAAGCTGCGACATGTTTTGGACGCAGACCAAGGAATTGCAGCATATTCAGCTGCGTGGTTGAAATTCAAGTGTTGCAGGGTATCTGTGCAAACGAGATCATTTAAAATATGGGAAATGGGAAAAATAGGATTTTGTGCAGGGCCATCAAGGACAATTTTTAGAGCCTTTGCAGTATTTATTTATTTATTTATTACCGTATTTAAAACTAACCATGACGACTAGTGAAGGTAGTTAATATTTACTGAACTTCATCAAGTGTTTATTACTGAAAAAAAAACAAGGTGTTGACAATTTGATGGAAGACATTTCCAAAATGGAGGCTCTTGAGGATTAAACAATGCCCTCTCTTGACACTGACACCACCACCCCCTCTGCCGCTCTTGTTTCACCCCTCTCTTTTAGTGCTGATGTATGGCTAATGTGTGACAGGGGGAGCTCCAGTAAAACCCTGCATACATGCCAAAGTACATTTTACAAGCACTGCTCTAATCAGCCTGCAGCCAGAGGCTCATAAATTGCCTCAGTGTGTCTGGAGCTGGTGAACAAACGCAGCTTATGGTCACTGCTGGGTTGGATATACAACAGGCCACGCTCCTAGGGTAGAACCAACTCTGAGTGCTGCTGGTGATGTTTGTGAGTCATTTCAATAAAAGGGAGGGACAACCCAGCGCCATTATATCAAAAAAAAAAAAATGACAGGGAACAGTAATTTATGTGCTTGTTTAATCAGCTGAGTGCATGTAGGCAAATGTTTGCATAATGCTGCATGTTTTAAGTCAAGGCATGCACATCCCTGCGCCTGGATGATCCCTCTCATGTGGAAACTCTATAACATGTTAAAAGATGTCATTATAGCCACGTTTAGGGACCACTGGAGGATTCATCAAAGTTTCATACATTTCAAATTATCAAACTGATTAGGAAGACTCCTGCAGGTAGGATGTGTCACCATTTCACCGGGGAGGTTGTTTTGTTCTTTTTAATCTCAGCTGTAACCTTCAGCGTCCTCCACTGACAGGAAATGCAGTTTATCAACTGGGGATGACACCGGCGGAGGTGATATATGCAGGACTGTACTTCCCCAGATAACTCTAATAACATGAAGCCCTGTTGCTGCTCTGTTTCCCCCCCCCCCCGTTTTCAACCGGCAGGGAAATTCCTGAAGTAGGAGAGGTTGATCAAATAAAATGATACTTTGAAGTGTGCGGCTGAATCCCACGATGACTTCGCCAAGTCCTTAAATGACATTCCGGAATTAAATAAAGGCACCTTGTCATTTCAGCAGAAGAAAACAGGAGGCAGCTTCTATCTGTGGTTGGTGTCTTCTTTTAAAGAGCAATTTTTAAATGTTTTCTGCGCCATAGCTTGTAAATTACAGGCGTACCATTTATACATAGGCTGTGGAAACATGAACTAATGTAATCTGAGTGTGCTGCTAATAAAGGAACAACCATAGTATGTCTTATAGCCAAGGCTAGCATGTGTCTAAGGCCTGAGGCTGTTTGTGTAGAAAGGTTGTGGACATTGCAGAAGTATCCGTTTCCTTTGCTATATTGGAGCAGATCATGTTTAATCTAAATTATGCTCTAAAGTCTTCTTTATTTATGTCCTATATTGTTCTCATTCACTTAGATACATTTAATCCAATTTGGATCCATCAGATGGCAGCACTGAGCATGACCTACATTCAGAGGCGCTTCTATATAAAAACAGCTTATCAAAAGAAGCATATTGTGCCCAAAAATATGGTGTGAAAGGGAGGAAATTTAGCCTTTAAGTAACCACTGGCTAAAAGAAAGGGGAAAAGAGAAGTTTTTTTTGTCATATGTTATATAATATAATGCTGCCATGTGGGTGTAACACTGAAACAAAGCAGATTTTGTGTTGAACAATGTACAGGACCACAGTCTTTTAATGTCACATTTATAACAGTCTTCACCTTCAACATTTTCTCATTTTTACATAGCTGTCAAATAAAACTCCAGCAGAGGAAGGCTTATAACTGCTCTGAGAGTATAGACTGTGTCTATGAAATCCAAGATTTGTTGCTTTTTTTTTATTCCGAGCGAGGATAAAGTTGGGCTTGGCCATCGACGCGTGCGCGCGCGTACACACACGCGCACACACACACACACACACACACACACACACACACCCTTCTGCATGGGCAACCAATAAGTAGACTGTGGCTTTGGCAGTGCTCTGTCTTATTTACAGGACGTTTGTTGCACTTGACATTTATCATGGCTCCGGGGCCGTGAACTTCATGCAAACGCCATCGAAGCATTCAATGCCAAGAGCCTGGAGCCTCCTGTCTCAGCGTCATCACAAGTCTTTTCACGCTAAGATAAATCACTTCCACTGGACCCCAAGGAAGGAGAGGGGTGGAGGTGGGGGATGAGAGGATGGAGAGAGTTAGATACGGGGAGCCGGGAGAAGGGCAGGAAGAGGGAAAGCTGAGGTTCAGGGAGAGGGGTGTTAACATCTAAGTAATACCCAGAGGTTAACGCCAGCCTCATTTCTCCCTCGTTAATTGTTGGGCGCCTTTATACAAATATCACTAACCATTATGAAGGCAGCATATGGTTTGGGTAAATACTCTTTACATCTTGGGGGGGATGTAAACACTGTTACCACATGACTGCCATTGGCTGCAGGACATGAAAGCCCTCGTTCTTTATCATTTGATATATCTAATATCTTGACCTGTAGGTTGGGCTTTTCTAAGAGATAAATGCTTGTAGCTATTACAGCAAGCAAATTAATAAAAAGGAAGCCAAAGATCTTACAACTGTGTATTCTGCAGAGTCCTAAAGCTGATAACAGCTGGTCAAGTATTGCTCTCAGGTACTTTTATGCAACTACTGTATAAGCTTATACTGGCTTATACTGGATTTCATAGGAAAATACTAGACTTTTGTCCACTGCAGTCATTTAAAAGACCAAATTTTTTCAACAAATGATGTGATGTGGAAATAGTAGAAGAGCCAATACATTTTATCCACTCACAGAAAGAGCAAATAACACTGATCCTGTCAAATAGGTATAAGCCCAAATAGTTAATAATGCATAAGTTGCAGATCTGAGGAATGGTTCAATACACAGTCCATTCTACAGTACTACTGCTGCAGCTGCAGAGACGTAAACCACCCAAAATAAACAGTCTTCTCTGCCAGAGACAACTGTAATGACATGGGAGCAGCAGAAGTGGACTTTGGAGTGATGGAAGTCGTATACAGTCAGGGCCACAAGTATTTGGGAAATGACACAATATTTGTCATTTTGCCTCTGTACACCATCACACTGGGTTTTAAATTAAAGAGTGAAGATATGATTGAAGTAAAGACTTTCAGTTTTAATTCAAGGAGCTCAGGAATTACAGACATTTTCATAAGCAGTCCTCCATTTTCAGACGCTCAAAGGTAAATGAATGATTGACAGACTAACAGCTTCATTCTGCCTATTTGAAGTCTCAATATGAGGTCCAAAGGGATATTTAATCAGGTCATCAGAAAACAAAAAATCAACAATCTGGTACATTCTTAAACAGAAGGAGTGTAGCGGCCAACTCAGTAACAGCAAAAGTCCTGGAGAAATGTGTATGACAGCTACAATGGATAAACACAGAAACCTCTTCACCACTCCAAGAACACTCTTGGTGAAGAAACCGTACTACTGTCAAACTCTACAATCAAGAGATGCTTTGTGCATGTAAATACAGAGGGTTTACAACAAAGTGCAAACCACTGGTTACACTCAAGAACAAGAAGGTTGGAAGAACAGCTAGAAGAGAAAGAAAAACTTTGGCCAGATGAAACCAAATTGAAACTGAAAAATAAACTTGTACCAGAATAATGGAAAGAGGAGAGGAGAAACAGCTCATAATTACACAAATTATCTGTCAAATACAGCAAAAATGGTAATATTATGGCACAAGCATCTTTGGTTGCTGGGTCACTAGTGTTCATTGGTGATGGGACTGCTGACAGAAGCAGCAGGATGAATTCTGAACAGTACAGTCGCTATACTCTGCTCAAATTTGGCCAAACGCTGCAAAATTGATCAGACCATTTCACAATGCAAATGAATAATGATCCAAAGCGCACTGCAAAAGCAACCCAAGAGTTTCACAAATTCAGTCACCTAATCTCAGCCCAACAGAGCATGTTTTTCAGTTACTGAAGACAAAACTAGGAGCAGAGACCCAAAATAAGCAGCAACTACAGCAGAGGGCTCGCAGAGCAGCTCAAGGAAGGAAAGAGCGTTAGGTGATGTCAAATGGGTTCAGGACTGCAAAGGATTTTCATCCAGTTATTAAAAAAAGATTCTTATTTGAGCTTCTGAAAATGAGGGACTAGGTATACCAAGAGCACTGCTGAGTGAATGCATATGCTCGACTGTTTAGGATTCATAACAGGGAGAAAGGGGACAGGGGTCAAAGCGCTGTTAAAGCCAGTGAAAAAGTGTGTGATGTTTGATGGGCCTAGTGTATCTATGCATCTATGGTGTGAATTTGAACATCCTAGGTTATGTTGTTGACATGTGGCCAATGTTAAAGACCTTTGTTTTCAGGTCAAGATTGTCGAGATTCAAAGTTGTATGAGATTTTAAGTAGATAGATACTTTATTGATCCCACAAGGGCAATTATTGTATTTATTGAATAGATCAAATGTAAAAATGTAGCTGAGGAAGAGTTATATATTAAGGCTGACATTGTACAAGAGGGTAGTGCAAATTGCATTAACAAATAATTTGTAATATATACAATAAAAATATAAATCTGCATTTATGATGTAAATTTGAACATTCTAGGTCACATTGTCCTCGAGTTATAGCCAGTTTTAAAGTTGTTGTGGAACAGAGGCTGCCACCGCCGCCAACGACGCCACCACGTCTATGACAATAGCTCAAAACAGCCAAGCCACAAATGGCTGTATGTGACTGAACTAAAGCTGAAATCTGCACTTCAGTCACATCTTGACTGTCTGACTTAAAACAGAAGGGAGACATCACAAAAACTGATGCTCAAATACTTATGGACCTAAGTGTCCAGCATATATAATTTGTATTAAAAAAATAAAAATGCCTTTCTGTGATCTGACCATTACTGTACATATCAAACTGCTGGCCAGAAATCATAATTAATTAGATCGTGAGATAATCAGATATAAATGAATATGGACAAGTAAGACAAGTCGAATTGATTCACGTCTGTTACATTTACGGGAAACAAAATTATTGAATAAACTGGATAAAATATTCTATCACTGGTCCATGCATTTACTGGAAAATCTTCATGAACTCATTTTATGTAAAACGGTGATAGCTCATGTCGATTAAAAAAAATTTTTGTTTGTTTGTTTGCAATGCAGTCAAAGAGGGCACATTTCATTCAATGCTTTTAACTTTATTCAAAGGAGCTGTTTGTTATTCTCCACTTCTAATGATAGGATTCAAAATAATATGGCATCACACCAGTGCCCAAAGCCGATTAATTACCATAGGTATAGTTTGGCCACAAGTGCTTGCTAAGACAAATATCTAATCAAACTCAGTGCATTTAGGCATGTAGGCATGGCCAAGACAACCTGTTGAAGTTCAAACTGAGCATCAGAACAGGGAAGAAAGGTGATTTATGTGACTTTGAACGTGGCATGGTTATTGGTGCCAGATGGGCTGGTCTGAGTTTTTCAAAAACTGCTGATCTGCTGGGATTTTCCCAAACAACCATCTCCAGGGTTTACAAAAGAAAAAAGAAGCTTTCCACTGAGCGATGGATCTCTGGATGAAAATGCCTTGTTGATGTCAGAAGTCAGAGGAGAATGGCCAAACTGCTTTGAGCTGACAGGAATGCCGCAGTAACTCAGATAACCACTGTAACAACAAAGGTATGCAGACGAGCATCTCTGAACGCACAGCATGTCAAATCTTGATGCAGAGAAGACCACACTGAGTGCCACTGCTGTCAAGCTAACAACAGGAAATTGAGGCTACAGTTTGCACAGGCTGGCCACAAGTGGACAATAGAAGACTGGAAAAATGTTGCCTGGTCTGATGAATCTTAATTTCTATAGTGACAGTCAGATGGTGGGGGTCATATTTGGCATAAACAACATGAAAGCATCCATCCATCATGCTTTGTATCAACAGTTCAGGCAGGTGGCGGAGGTGTAAAGATGTGGATATTTTGAGGCAAATGAGGATCGTTTAGGTACACAGCCTAACTGAGTACTGTTGCTGACCCATCACAAGATGGGTACACTAATTCTGATCACAGTGTACCCATTGGCTGCTTCCAGGAGGATGACATAGCATGTCACAAAGCTCAAATAATCTCAATCTACTTCCTGAAAATGACAATGAGTTCAATTTATACCCGGCTTCAAACAGCATTAGAAATCAATATTTTCAGTTCACGTGAAACAATAGGAAAATGGTCACATCGTGTAGATAAGAAAGCTGAATGACTGAAATGTTGACACTCAGAATCCAGGACAGCCTATTACAGACTGAACAGTACAAGCCCTAATAGTGGTACATATTAAAAATGGCTTCAGAATGATAAATGTACTCACAGAGCCTACCAAATCCACCCAGCAGCTCTCAGTGCAATATATCTGCGTGCAGTCAGCCCCAAATTATAAATCAAACTTTTCACAGATCTATATGATTCATGGCCATTTATTGACAATAATTTACAGAAGTGGTTTCAGATGCTTTTAACTTTGCTGTGGCAGTAATTTACAAACGGAGAAAAAAAAGAAAACAACGCCGCTGTATTTCTTCTCCTTGACTGGCAGTGCAGTAGCTAAGTGATATGGAGGGGTAAAAAATTAGATAGCTGATGAAAGCCCATTGATTCAAATGCTTGATGTTCTTGGAAAGGCAGAAGGATGACATTGAAGAATTTGCTTCGGGCTGCCTTCTGAGCATCTTGCAAAGTGCTACAGAGGTCTGACTCAGATCCAATGCAAAAATGTGATAATCATTTCAGCAAAAAAAATACACCCAAGGCAAAGAACTAGCAGACAGTGCAAAGCACAAAAAAAGAAGAAAAAAAGAGAAAGCAAAAACAAAATCCACACATATTCACACCCTTACATACCCTACCAAACGATGATTTTCTGAAGCAGGAACAACAGTGACAGGTTAAATCAATTAAGGGGCAAAGACGAGCGGCATCACTATTCTTTGACATTATGTTTGAATTTTATATCATAACCTGTATCTGTACAAGGATTTATTATGCCACGCTCTCCCAAAGGTGCTGCTGATTACCACGGAGGCTATTTCTGGAGCTGTGTGACACTGATGATGTTGACAGCAATCACCTTCCCATATCACAGCTGCTGCAAAGGTCAAACCAAATGAGGGAGATGTATAAGCAAGGCCAGTCCTCCTTCAGCAGTCTGATCTGGCCTCAGGCACTCTGGCTGATGAGGCCTAAATATCAGCACAGGGTCATTATTTCAACTAGTGAAGCACTTAACTTCTTTACTCCCCATCTCTGAGGACCACTGTAGCCATGATGATGCTGCATGAGGGAGAGAGAAAGGCAGTGCACAGTGTCGGGTTTTATTCCCAAAGCATGCAGAACAACTTTTTTTTTCTTCCTCCCATGACTCTTGGTGAATATAATTCCTGCACGCCCAGGGTGAATTAATTAATTACAATGCTGGCTGGGCATCAAAGGTAAATGATTTAATTACATTCCCAGCGTCTTTGTTAAGAAGCCAACTGTCAGGCAGTGGTAAGTGGTGCTGTGGCCCTCTTTGGCGCCTAAGGGGTGTGTGTGTGTGTGTGTGTGTGTTTATGTGTTCGCCGCATTTTGTGTTTCAGTATCTCTTTCACATGAAAAGAAAATGAAATAGAGAGGGTGTATCAGTTCATACCTTCATGCTTGCATATTTAATGATTTAATTGACTTTTCTCAACAAGCAAGCTTTTATATTACTTAACTACCAATTAGCAGAATGAAAAGGCATTGATAAGTGCAATGTTGTTCGACCCATTTGAGTGACATCTGAGTACATCTGCGATTCACTTTTTTAACCCTACTTGAGTCTTCACCGCCTCAAGCTCCTTATCTGCTGGCTGTTAATTTCATGTGTCTACAGTTTGATTCTAAGCAAGCTGTCAGTTCATCAGAGTACAAAACAAAACGTGCTGCTAGAAATGTCATCGAGAACATTAACGCTGAACAGCAGCGGTAAAATCACAGCAATAAGTTTAATACAGTACTTAAATCATTACAGCCATCCGTATTCATGTTAGACATGCTATTTGGTCTATTTTTCGTGTAGAAATATAAATAGGTTCAGCTGTTTTTATAGAGCTAGAAAGTATTAGCATGAATCATTTTGCAGTGGTCATATGGATGTAGGTATTAGGACATGGTGGACAACATCGTTACCTTTTATGTGACCAGTGCTTTGCTAAATTTAAAAAAAAATCATTAAAGAACAAAAATAACTACTATTACTGTTAGAGGCAGAGTTCACAGAGACACAAAGCTAAACTCAACTCAACAGCTTTATTTGCTGGAGGCTCACAAGTAACAAAAGCCAACAACAAACTCAACCAAGGTTGAAACAAAATCACAAAAAGCCTGCGAGAACTAAGGGGAACAAAACACTTAACAGGGAACACACAGCTAAGGGGAAACTCAGATGATGACACAACAAAGAACCAAACAACACTGAGACCTTAAATACACACACTAGGTAATCATGGCAAGTGGAAACAGCAGAGAACAATAGGTGAAACAAATGAACCTAATAATGCAGAGGAAGAAAAGCTAAACGCAAAGTACAGGGAACTGTCACAATAAAACAGGAAGTAACTAAACATGATCGAAACACAGACACCAGGAATAACACATACTGGGAATATAGACATGACAGACACCACATCACAATGGAGGGACACTAAGGGAGAACTGGAAGCAGTAGCTAAGGGAGCTATCAGCTAACTTTAGCATTTGTTAGCTTGTTGGTTAGCAAGATGCATCAATAACTCACTGTCATGGTGTTAGCTGTTGCTGGCAAAAGATTCAAAACAAAATGGAGAAACTGACCAGTTCCTGAGTCGATGCACTAGGTGACAAAGGCTTTGAAAACACACACTGGCAGAAGGTCATGTTGTATTTTCAGACCAGTAGTTTATAGGGCAGCTAAAGCTTTCATAATCTGGAGATAGACAGCGACACATATCAGCTGATCTGGATTTTTATCTAACAGAGAGAATTTTATGATGTCACATATCACCGTATTGAAAAAATGATTAACAACAGGAGCCATGTTCTTAATGAACAATCTGGGTTACAAATAATCCTTGAAGCCGCATGGCTGAATAACTGCTGAAGAAGCAGACCTGCATTTAAGATAAATAGAGCTGTTACTGAGGTTTTGTCACTGCACAAAGAAGCTGTTTATAGCACAGAGGCCTCAGATAAAACATTTTCTGGCCAAACAAGGTAAATGAAGCATAATTGGAAGCCCATTACTGAATTGAAAAACGGGTGTCTTTTGTTTTAACTGTGTTAGAATCGAACTGAGGGCGCCTCTCCTACTCTGTAAACCTACATTAAACTGCAGGACTCAATAATTATAATGTTCAGGATCCTTCTGAGGGGCGAAGAAAATCAATAGAGTAAGGACAAAGAACCTATAGCCATCACTTAATTCTCTTATCACTGTGATTTAGGGGAAGAGGAGGATGTTAAATAACTGTAAATCTTTAGCTATGACTTTGAGGGTGCTTTATGGCAGGTCTTACAGCGTCTCCCAGACAGAATGTCCATACTTTCCGCAGACCACACAATTTATAGCTTTATTACCCTTTGTCTTAAAGAGCAGGGAGACATAGCAGGGAGGAAGGAGATAACAGCCCTGCGCACGGGCAGATGGGAAAAAAGTCGGATGCCATCATCGAAAGAGACATATCTCTGTGACAGGTTTACGGCTCAGGAGCAGAGCTTCTATTTGGGGGTGTCCCCCTCCAGCTCACCACCCCTCCCTGAACACCCAATTCTGCATCCCGAATACACACAACACAGTTATTCCCAAACTGCAGTGCAAGAAAAGGATGCCCCCTGTGGGAGGAGTAAAATTCAATTTCTGACTTATCCCTGGATGATCAGATTTACTCTGCTCTTCAGTTGCTTCCACTGCCAAAATACCTTTCTAGAGGTCATGGGGAGGACTTACAAAGGGGAGGGCTGTAGGGAAAGATGGGATACAGTAGGAGGGAGGTGGGCCACTTTTTCGCCACAGAGTCATGAGTTCCTCAGGTCTGGGCAGATGCTTCCTCATATTTTCTTGGAGACCTGACAAGTGGCTCATTGTTTCCGTTGATAAGGGTACAGTGTTCTGGTAATGGGAATTAGAGGGAGGCGTAAGTCACCGAAATGCAGGGTGAGACTGATTCAATAGATAATGGCAGATTTCTCATGGATGCAGAAGGCAAAGTTGTTATCAATGCTATTTAAAAGAACAAGGCCTCTCATTTGTCTTTGAGCTACACTCATGGGTACCATGAAGGCTAGAAATAAAAGTTACACTTTGCTTGAACCCTATGATACTGCTTTCATAGTGTTTAAGAAAAGACACCATGTTCTGAATTGTGTCAACTCGTGATGCCCGGAGGATCAGAAGGCTAATAAAAGAAACCCTGTCCCTACTGTGTGAATTAAAATATCAGTAACTTATGATAGACATTGATTTACAGTAACATATTCTAACAGCTTTTTCTTTTTGTAATATTAGTCATCACCTTCACACATTATGCAATATTGACCCTAATATGAAGCCTACATCAAATAACATTTATCTAATAGTTTCCTTTTAGCTTGATTTTGATCTCCTCCAACTCTTTAGAGCAGGGATGGACAACTCCAGGCCTCGAGGGCCGGCGTCCTGCAGGTTTTAGATGTGTTCCTGATCCAACACACCTGAATCACATATAGAAGTCATTAGCAGGACTCTGAAGAACTTGACTGCTTACTGAGGAGGTGATTCAGGTGTGTTGGATCGGGAACACATCTAAAACCGGCAGGACATTGGCCCTCGAGGCCTGGAGTTGTCCATCCCTGCTTCAGAGAAACACGTACTGTGTACCTAAATTATTTTTGTATGGAACATTTCTACTGATAATTTAGAAAAATTCAATTCAGCTCAATTTGATTCAATTTTACTTATACAGCGCCAAATTACAACAGTTGCCTCAAGGCGTTTTATATTGTAAGATAAAGACTCAGCAATAATTAGAGATAAAACCCAACATTCAAAATGACCCCCTATGAGCAAGCACTTGGTGACATTGGGAAGGAAAAACTCACTTTTAACAGGAAGAAACCTCGGGCAGAACCAGGCTCAGGGAGGGGCAGTCATCTGCCACGACCGGTTGCAGCTGAGGAGAGAGCCAGAGATGAATAATAAGTAATTATTAAATGCAGATTGCGGTATAAACTAATTTGCAGATGGATGAAACGTTGACCCTTACAGTGAGAGGATTTCTTGGCTCTGTTATGCTGTGGAGTCCACTTTGCTAACAAACTTATCCTTAATGGCTCAGTCACACTGGATTAAAAATGGGACAGCAACCTCCTGGCTACAGGTGATTGCATTGAATTTTTTCTCTTTTGGTGATTGACTGCAGGCAGCCAACTGGACGCCCAGAGGTTAGGTGTGCAACACTCCCAGACTATGGGCAGTCACTTTTAAAAACAGTGTAATTGCACAGGCCCCCTAGCAGGAGGCAACTTGTCTCCAACCAGTCGGGAACTGACTTAGACTGACTGCAATCACTCTCAAACTGCTATCTAATTTCATTGTACAGCTGTATAATGACAATAAAGGCTATTCTATTCTATTCTATTCTAATTTTTAAGTGCAGAGAATTTCTTCAAAGTAACCATTTCAAAGACAATGAGATTGCAAGGTCATGACACATTACTGCAATACTTTTGGTCGTGCTGCCAAACACTGTTTTCCATAATGTGGCTGTAGCATATCCTA
>VOQJ01018223.1:14963-27550 GCA_015052665.1 Apistogramma diplotaenia | reverse complement strand
TTGTGACGGCTTGCTATGGGTGCCAAGAATGATTACAAATAAAAAAAAATTCCACACCTCTTACCATGCTTCCCTCCTTCTCTGAGAACCAGAGTTGGAGGTGAGGAAATAATGGACTGAAAAGGGGCAGCTTGTAAAGTTGAGATAAAAGCTGGTGAAGGAGCGAAGGGGTCCGAAAAGACAGGAGAGGGAAGAATGAGAGTTTCCCAGAGGCAGAGCCACGGCTGTGTGAAGAGGGGCTGGCCTGAGTGGCAGGCAGCATTCAGGGACCACCGACGTGACAGAATGACTGACAGATTGATAGAGGCGGTGCCACTTCATCACATAGTGAACTCTGACCCTCGATCAGTCACACCAGTTACTATTCTCTTTCTGTGGCCCACCGTGAAGAGCAAGCCCCAATTTGTATGGGGACCGTCACAAAACAGCCACACTGACCGGATAACCGAAAAAATGCTCCATGTGGGTGAAACATACCTTAAATAACTTTCATGTGAGCCAGCAGAAAAGCACATTCAGTGCAATGAAGCAATGCTAAGCTCAAACAACTTGGAAACACGGCTAAGCCGAAATCAAAGAGCTATTCCCAATGCCACTTCGGAATTATAACTTTTAGTTAAAAGAGTTCTTGGAGATCAAACGTGTGTACGAGCGTGCCATGAAACAGTTAACAGATTCACAAAGCCCACAGAACCAGGCTGAAAAGGGAACCTGGCCAAGAAGAGGGGGAGGGAGGTGCTGGAGAGAGGGAGAGACAGGTACAAAGCAGAGGAAGAGGTGGGGGTGGTGGTTGTGGAGGTGGTGGTGGTGGTGGTGGTGGTCTCATGCTCTGTCAGCAGGGAAAAGGGAAAAGGGAGTAAGACGCACTGAAAGAGCAGATTATTGCCTCACATCAGAGTTGTAGAGTCCAGAAGGCTCCCGGGCCGATGTCAACATCAATCCCAAGTGTGTGTGTGTGTGTGTGTGTGTGTGTGACTGGGTTAATGTGTACGAGAGTGTGTGAGTCACTTGAATCTGGCGATGCTGTATATGTGAGTAAGCTTATGCACAGACACTCCCTTTACAAAAAACACACGCTGGCATGCCGGGACCAAAGCTGAGCGCTGGTGAGCCTCTTTCTGGCAGTCAAACCTGGTTGGTGATTAAGCTGTTGCTAATCAAAAACAAAGGTTGCAAATATGCCAGGAAGCAAAAAGGTCACACATACACACACACACACACACACACACAGATACCGTAGGAGATTTTGCTTGTGCTGAAACATAAAGTAGGCCTTAAGGTATGAGCAGATACGACCTTGGAAGTCAGCAGGCCCCAAGGTGTGGACACAAACATGCAGGAATTGGTTCTGGGCAGGGAAACTGCACTAGTATATGTATGAGTATGTGTACTGCTAATTCCCTTAACACACCCACGTGGGGAAAAAAAGGAAATGAGTCTATATCACACAGACTAAAGCGATCAATCAGGGATCAATTTGATTAACGATCGTTTTCTGACGAGCTAGATGGAACAATTAACCTGGACCAACATAAAGAAAACACGCTATCAAGTAACAGGTCAAAGGGGGGGAGGAGATTGCTGGGAATGATGAAAAGTACTAAATAAAACCTCTGTGCTTTTTCTGCAAAAACAGGATTAAGAGTAGCCAAAGGGAGAGATTTAGCACAGTCATCTGGAAAAAATAGCTAGTGCAAAAAGACGGATTATCAGTATATACACAGGAATGATCACTGTCATTCCGGAGCAGCGCGCCTTTCCATCTGGGACTTCATTCTGATTTCCTGTGAAGGGCTTTGTCGCTGTAATTACGGACTTTCTGAGAACAGCAACTGCTGTTGTTTTAACCACAGGGGAAATGAGGAGGGGGGAAAAGTGGTTGAACATAAGCTTGTGAAAGAACGTTTGAATATACAACACGTATTTGCCCACCAGAGACAAAGTGTGTGAGGCCAGCACTGATTGATTCAGATCGAGTCAGTTGGTGTGACTGAACATGCTGGTTTGTGATTGAGGGATTGCCTGCCAGGAGTACCTGTTTGTACTTGCCCCGACCATGTGTATTTTGTGTGGGGGTGCACGTAGAAGCTCATCTGTGGAGTGCAAACTTCTTCGTAGCCCGAGCCGTGTCGCCCCCAACAATCATCAACCATAATTCTAATTGACCCCCACTTACTCCAAATGGCCCCTAACCCCGACAATTTGAGCTCCAATTTCTCCTCCCTGAGCAATCCATCTCTCTCCCACAGCGTGACCTACTGGGCAGGCCTCAAGTTACCTCCTCTGTCACTGTCATACACCATTATTACTCGTCTCACCACCTGAAATATGAACACCCCTATGTCTGTCTGACAGCCACGTAAGAACTCAAGCGATATCTCTTGATTTAGGAGATATGGCAACCTCCCACTCCACTCAGAGGTTAGGACTCGCTGTCAGATCGGGAGGATATTGCAACAGATCTTTCAGCGCATTCTGCTGTGAGTCAAGCCTGTGAAATCAACACAAAAAAAAATAGAACCCTTGCTTGGGAATTTAAGCCAAACCCTCATGAATACAGACATAAGAGAAGTTTGCTGACATATTTGGTGCACACACACACACATACACACACACACGTTACAGAAACGTTGTATCCACATGCTGACATGCAGGCAAGATAAAAAATAGATTCAATCTCCTAAAGTGAAAAACCTCAGAAGCTCGCTGTTTTCTGTCCACAACTCGCACGCATTTACATTTAAAGCAGCATTCTTCCCTACTAATCATGAACTATTTAACAATGTCTGCCCACAAACAGATAAACAGATGACATAACCCTGTGTAACTAACGCTGCAGCGCAGGTAGGCTACACAGATTCCGAAACGGATTAAATCTGCACAGCTCAAACAAAGAATTACAGGTAAACAACACCATGATAACAGGTTAGAGCTCAGAAAGCGGCGAAGAGAAGAAGGGAGGTGCGCAAAGGGACTCCTAACTGTCCTGCATTATCATGACAACAGCAGACAGTCGCTCCTATCAGAGACTCATCACAAGCAGCTCGCTGAATATACATGAGCTGCAAGGATGCATCTGAATATAATGATAATGGTTTTGTCAGCACTGCAAATTTGGGTTACAAGTATGTTTGGTGCCAAAAGCAGTCCGTTGGTTAAACTCGTTAAGAGCCAAGAGCGAGTGAGAATGAGTTGAAGTGCGCTAAATTAGCGCAAATGAAAATATATTTACTTTGGGTTTGTGCTGTTCCAGTAGATACTGTGTCGCTCCGCTGAAGCAAGCCAGGCGCACACGCTCCCAACGAAGCCCACAATCCAAACCAAATCCATAGTGGAGAGGAGTGAAGGCGTGCAGAGACGGAACACAACTCAGGTAGGTTGTGCACGAAAAAAGAAACAAAAAGAAAACTAAAAGTTTCCCGAAGGAAGCTTGGCCGCGCACCTGTTAATTAAAAAACTTAACGCACGCAGTAGATGTGAAAGAAATATGTATATTCATGAAGGAATTTTAAAAAAAAGTAACTGCAGGGAGACCGAGATTACTCGACAAATCCGTAGTGAATGAGAGGTTGTGCTGCGTGGAGATTGGTTTTGTGAAACGCCCACAGCCGTGAGCCACGCCTCCTGTGCCAGAGCAGACCAATCAGAAGGCTGTCCGAGAGAAACGCGCTGCACAGGTTTCTCTGCAAGTTTGTATGCTTTTTTTTCTCCCCTTTTCACGTTGTGCACAGTATCACAACTCCGGCGTGCACAGGGTGTCTGGATAAACACACAGGGACTACTATTATTTACATGCCTGAATTTTAAAATCTGAGTTCCGGTAACTTTATGCTTCACATTACTTTAAAAGTTATAGCTCTAGTTATAAACTACTAGAAGTCACTGCTTTTGTTCTTGTACTTTTTGTTCTTGTACTTTTAACTCGGGATAACTTGGAAGGATGAACAACACATTACACCATCAAATGCAGCTTAAAAACGACCCCTGCAATACATATAAACAAAGTCTGTTCACTGCACGATCCAAAAGATGATTTTGTATTTCATTGCATTCATTTATCAGCCGCTGAATGAGCTGAAATAGTAGAGTTTGTTTTCCTCCTAAGCCCTTCTTATCTATCACTGAATTGCAACACCACTTGCTCGAGAACTAGTTGAGCAACATCTGGTATGTTTGTACAGTGATTTTTCAAACTGAAGTTAGTAGATTTATCTCCAACGACTCTTTTGGATGATGACAGACATTAATGGTGACAGTGGCCATGTGATTCTCATTGTTATTATGGGGGCTGAAATTTGTGTGACAGGACATGTAAACAAAAAAATATATAAGAACCCCAAATTAGCTGTGATTATAAAATGTTTTCAAACCATCGTAAGTCATATGAATGGTAAAAGGCTGCAGATTTAATTGTAAACATGTTTCCCTCTTGCTGTCATTTATACTGCAAATCTTTATTCTCATTTTCTGTTCCATTGGCATGGATAAGCAGGACCGCAGGCTGCTTGTTCAGCGTAGTGAACCTCGTTGCCAGAAGGGCTTTTCAAGCCTGCTTCTACTTGACACCGCACTTTATTTGCTATGCCTGCTTAGCAGCGTGACAACTTTCAAAAGGTATCACGGTAAACATCAAAAATCTAAAAGTAAGTGGGGGGAAAAGAAGAGAAACCGTTCTGGATAATGAATTCAATTGAGAAGACTGATTCCTTTTTTAGGCCATAAATACGTTTCGGGGATGGGATCAGATAAACTCTGCGGGAATTTGGCCCATTTTTAAGAAAGCACGGGGTGCAGGATGTGCTCCTGATGTAACCAGAATGTAAGAGCTAATCTGGAAGGTGTCTTATTTCACAGGAAATAAGAGCAGAGGAGGGAAATAAATGATTTCTTTCTCACAGCCCATTAGACTCAGTGCATCTGCGAGGCGAAGCTTTCAAAGTTTCCTGCTTGTGTTTAAACATGTCTCGCACAGTTTGGTCTCAGCCATGAGAAAACATGGAATTTTAGAAGGTTGTAGCTGACACTTTAACAAGATAATTGATCTGCCAGGTAGACTGCTGAATGCAAATCAACACTTTATTTGACAGTTTAATTGTCACAGTACAACTACGTCCCACTTATCCGGTGCTCCGAGCAGATTAAAGCAAACACTAATATCTGTTTGCATCTCCTGTTAACCCAGGCCCGATTCTGCACTCTGTTGTCCTTCGTCTTCAAATAATCACCAGTACGAAACGCCCACGCTGCTATTTTGCTAAGAGGTTTACATAAACTCTTCGTATTATTTACTTTCTGTTGCCGAAGTCCCACATTCAAGAGGAGTCTTTTGTATATTACAGACATTGCAATTCTGTGCTCGGAGCTTTTGAGTATTCACAATATATTCTGTGTTTTAAAATTCTGTCCAAACAGAGACCATTTCATATCTAACAGAGCAAATACTGAAAGGCATATATACATGGTAATTGTGTGCTATTCGGTGTCAAGCAGGTCATCCAAAATAATGTGTTTTGTATTCATGAAGCGCGCTCATCCCACTGGATCCATTTTTTGAGAGTCCGATTGTTTTCTCTGGCTCGGTAGCAAGATAACAGGGCTGAGAGGGACTGCAAACATAATTGTCATTTGCATTGCAATCAAAATTTGTTGTGGAAAAAGCCGACATTTATGTCAAAACTCTATCAGGACCTAAATGAGCAGACCTTTAATTTCATACTAACCTGAGTTTCTGAATGAGTAAATAGAAAGATAGGGTAGAACAAAACCGCCGCTCAGCCCAGATATATGTATTTTATTGTATTTTTTTTTTTAAATAGCAAACGCTCAGGCGCACAAATGGATCTCTGCAGGCTTCCATGTCCGCACAGACACAAACACGAACGCACGCACACACATAAACACAACCCTTTTCACCTCAAATCCTGACGAGATTTGCGCCGAGCCCGTTCCGTGGCATGAAAATAAGATATAGGAAAATGATAGGGAGAACCGTTTTATGCAGGCATGGGAACTCGACTGTCCATAATTTGCTTTTTTTCGACCGTTTCAACCAGTGTAATTAGATGATGTCATAGAAATGCACTTTCCATGATCCCTAACAAATAAATCAAACCATGGAGGGTTTGCAAATGTACGAAAATGAAAATGTATACCTTTTCTGGCAATCTATTTGAAGTTATGTTTGGGGAAAAGGACTTTTAACCTGTTTAACATGTTAAACCCATCCGCCTGAGCAGCAGGTTTGAAGAGAACTGCAAAGAGTTGCTTCCTTTACTTCAATTGGAGATTGTCTGCCTTTTCCTTCTTCACGGTCTCCTGCATAACCATTAAAGGAAAAGTGTTTGGTCCCTTGTCTGTGAATATAAATGAGAGGTTTAATGACTGTCATAATGTCCCCATCCCCAAACAACACCCTGCCATCTATTTACACAAAGCGAACTGAGTTAATGTGAACTCTGGAGCAGCCCGGCAGTACCCAGTCCGCTGTGTGTCTCGGCCTCTTTGGTTTTTGTCCTCTATTGTTAGTCGTTGCAGCTCCACTGCAGGAGTTGTTCCTGGACCTATGAGCTCTTTCTTTGCAGACAATGAAGTGAAGTGGTTCCTGTAATTAGCATTGCGCAGCACTGCCTCCTCTTATGAAATCCTCTGTAAAGTTAACATAACCCTCCTCATCTCAGTATTTACTTATGAAGAAGTTTACTCTGCCTCCTCTGGAACAAATGATGTTTCCTTCAGCTTTCCCGAGGCAACAGAAAGCAAAGCTAATGACTAGGTGGAGCAATTTTAAAGCATAGCAATCAGCAAGTAACCTATAACACTGCAGCAAAGAAATGAAGCTGTACGTGCCAGCTCTTAATTAGCTGCGGTTAATTATCAGAGGTAAATAAAGTGGCGGTTGATTGTGCATAACCTTATCCAATGATCAATTTGCCGGAGGAAAGACTGGAGTTCAGGTAATACTATTAAAGATGACATCTCAGTTAGTGGCCTTGCTGACAGCTGGTCAGTCGGTGTGCTTAGACATTCAGGAAAGCGCCCACGCACACAGACACACAAATATGTATGCCTGCATACCCACCATCACAGAAGTGCACACTGAGAAACAAAGAGCAGCTGAGAAGGAGGTGGATGAGGAGGAGGAGGATTGAGGAGAAATGCAAACACAATGTTAGATAACAAGAGCGTAAGACCAAGAATGAAAGCTAAAATGAAGAGGCGTGTGAGATGAGAGTGAGGGGCTTAAAAAAGATGTGCTTAAGAGGGACAATATGCAAAGTGAAAGGATACATGAGAAATTAAGAAAAGGGGGGCCAAACCATAAGGCGACGATAAACATGTCTCTCCCACAAATGATGGAGGGTGACCTTTGGGTCAGCAATTAGCCAACATGTTACTTTTACTGACCTGTAATTATGGCTGCCTCCCTTTGGGGCAAATTGAAATTTTAAGGTGAAATGTATCATTTCCCTGAAACTGTCCAAAACTGGTAAATGGTGTCTGAGATATTGCAGGTGACTCACAGACAAACAAATGAACAATGCAGTTCCAACTCTGGGCAATGCAGAGTAATTCAGGAAAGGCTGACAATGAATGGATTTCCACCTCATTTGTTCCCTTCCAGTTAAAAATTTCTACTTGCCAGACGGCGATCTGCAGGAAGTTTAATAACAAGGAGAGATGTGAAGGAGGACGGCTCAGAATCAAGGTGAAAAGAGACTTAATGTGTACACAGAAATATATCTGAGGCGAAAGTGAGTGCTGGGGAGAGGCGGAAGGAGGGACGGATGCCAAATGAATAAGAAGGGGGCTGGCAAGAGGGTGAGAAAGATAGAAATAGACAGGAAACAAATAAGGACAGAGGGAGAGAGGAGAGGCAAAAGATGTAATAAGATCTTCAGATGAGGCTTAAACTACAAATGCAGGGGAGACAGGGACACAGGATGGAATAGTGATGCTCAATTGATGGAAGAAAATAATAACTAGAAAGCAGGGAGAAGTAGGAGTATGATTTAAAAAAAAGCAGAAATAGATGAATAGCAAATTTAGTCGAGGAAATTTAGAGCAGAAAAGAGACACGAAAAGAAAGATCACAGAGAAAGGGATGGAGAAGTGCCCAAACACTATAATCTGACATTGAGAAAAACCAGAGATGCACTGGAATACACTGAGATACATCTCTGCAAACGAAACAAAAAAGAGTGAAGAAAAAAAGATTGGCACAAAACAAAGACCAGAAATATTTAGGCAGAGCTAAGTGGTGTGAGAAAACAGGGGGGCTTGCATCAAAGTGGGCAGGTGGGAGAGGGTGAGAAAAAGCTAAATTGAATAGTGGAATGCAAAAGTACTTCTTAGAGAGATACAGACAGATGCAGAGAGAAAAAGAGGGAGAGACTGACACTCAAATGTAAATAGGGAGAGGAGGATGAAAAAGCCGCACACTGGTGGATTCCTCAAAAGCCCCTTCAATATGTATGAGGGCAGTTCCATAGACTCTGCCAGCCACAAACAAGCGACAGAACAGAAAGGAAAGGGAAGGAGTGCAGCGACGCAGGTTGTGCTGAAAGGAAAAGAGCTCTTCTCCTGTCAGCAGACTTTACAGTGTGTCCAGGGAGTCCGAGTCCAGAGAAAGGGGACCACCCAGAGGTTCTGTTTACCCCTACTTTCCTTCGCACAACAGCACAACACACCGAGAGTCTATGAGGGGCTAAGTGTGAAAAAGCTGCCCAACAACTTACAACCAAAGCACAATTACCTTATCGCAACACATGCTGGGCTGGGAGGAAAGCGAAACTGAAATCATTGTAATGAACCCTGCACTGCACTTATACAACAACATTTAAAACAGAAAGCTCTGACAATCTCACAGGAGCCAGCTGAGCACGTTTCTCTGGAGGAAACGGGAGGGGAGTGGAAGTTGAACAGAGATGACAAGGCTCGCCGAGCCACGGTTTGGAGGAGGCCGTAGGCTAATGCACCTGATCCCAGAGTATAGTCATCTTAACAAAATTTTAGTGGGGACACTGTTCCGCCCGAAGCTGGAGACGCCAGAGAAGCCGTTTTCTCGTTATCCCCTGAAATATGTTGAACTGAAAGGAATATGCTCCACTTTCCCCGGAAGAACGGAGATCTGTCCAAAGTGCCCGGACCTTTCCAGCACCGATAGGCCCTCGGCAGCCTCGGAGGAGAGAAGAGATACTGGCAGGTGCCCACCATAGTGCAACCTTGTCTATCACACTGATACTGTAGCAACAGCAGTGACACTAGTGCTAATAAGAGGTAATAATTTAAAATGCATGTGCAGACTCCTGCTAACAGATGGGACGTGGCATTCACGCAACTCTGAAGTTTCTTGTTTACAGTTGGTTTGGCTCATAGGGGTGGATGTAAAATATGAAAAAGGGGGGGAAAGTGCACTGACAGAGCATTATATAATTAATAAATGGTCCAGGAGTTTGCAGCTGAAATATAGCGATAGACGGTGTGAAAAATTTGCAGCGCAGAGGTCGGAATGTATACACAGTGAGAGACAGTGTGGTAAATAGATGGCTCGGGGCTTTTCAGCTGAAACAAGATAGTGTGAAAAAAAAAGAAAAAAAAAAAGAGCTTCTGCAGCTCCAGAGTCTAAGGGAGCACAGAGATAGTGGTAAATCTAGCTGACATGAATGGTGTGCCTGTGTGCATGCTGAGGATGTGTTTACATAAGTCTGTTTATGAATGAGCCAAAGGGAATGCATGTGTGGTCCAGGGCTGCAAAGGAGGAACGGTCTGCTCTAAAAATCAGATTAATAGCAATTACCCCGCCCTCCATTCAACAGGCACATGCTGCTACTCTGCTTCATCACTCAAGGCGATTAGAAAGACTTTTATAGCCTCTGACCCCGCTTCCTTTTCTCCATATGAACCGTGGTCCCTTTGCCACGGCACATTCTGCTAGACAAACCTGCCTCTTTCTTAGGAAAATGCAGCATAAAGACTAAGGAAATGAATTTTATTGCCCCATTTTCCCTCCTTCTGCTTATTGACAAAGACACCACAGTCACCCTCCGAGACTTCAGCTATTCCATTACTTAAAGAGCGGAAGGGAAAATGAATTTTACAGCCCTCGGTCATATCTGTCTTCTCAGACACCTCCCGCCATCTGAAGTGGCACACTCCACCATTCTCACTCTCTCATTACTTAACACATAGATTGGAAATGAATTTTACTGCCCGTGCCCTTTCTTCTCTCCTCAGCATCATCCTGTACTCACTCATCCACGCTGCTCTCATTGTCTCTCTTCTTTGCAGCCTTATAAAGAAGGAGAAAATCAATTTTACAGCACCCTCTACCCCATAAAGTGGCACACTTCACATTTTTCTTGTTTCTTGCCTTTCTACTTGTTAAAAAACGTGGGTCCGAAATCAATTTCTGGCCTCTGCTTCCATTTTATCGCCACGGGCTTTTTCTAAAGGAGCGGCACACTTCATCCTTCTGCTTCTGCACTGCTGCCTCCTCTGAAAGCCTCACAAAGCATTAGCATACAGGTGGCGTCTTTTGTCTCCATCTGAGCCACACTTCTGTATATTGCCCATGTGCTCGCTTTGAACAAATTGTAGTGAAGGGGCTTAGAGTATTAAAAGGTCACTTAAGATAACTGGGCCTTCTGTTGCCACACAACCTCTGACACCTCCCAAAGATAAAGTGAAGTCATTAGTCTGGGCTTTCCTTTCCCTGCAACCAACTCTGCATCGGGGAGTGTGAGGGAGCCGAGTTTATTTTGCTTTTCATCTTGAAATAATGTTAGATGTTTGAGCTTAAAATGTGAGTACTCACGTTTGACCTTGGGCAGAATTTCATCTTACAAGGAAGATTATTATGATTATGGTTATTTGTGTTTGAAACACTCATACAGTCCATTTCCTACCAGGCAGGTCACAGAGAGCACTGGCTTCAAAACACATCTTTAAGTTCCTCTCCTCCCCCCAAGACGTGCACTGTTACCACAGCCTCTTTTACATGACTACACACATATCTGCTGCCCAGATGCTACCCACCCCCCATCCTCCCGGCCTGCAGCACCCCTCCCTCCTCCAGCTGCCTCGCTCCACTTGTGGCTGCTGCTCCAGCACCCTATTCATTAACAGCTTCTTAATGCTCCCAGATGGGATGACTATAATTTATGGTGGCCCCAGTGTGTTTACGTTTATGTCTATGTGCATATGTGTACAAGGTTCCATAAAATCTATGCATAGCGAGCAGATTTGTTTGCATATGTGACTGATTATAACCAATGGAAAATGTGTTGTCTTCATTAGTGTGCGCCTATCATTATTTGGATCCATTTAGCATTTGCGCTAGCTCAAGAGTTAACTTTGTGCACATGCAAATATGTTTGTGTTGATTTCCCTCTTTGTCCTTTGTTTGACATGGGCAAGAGCACGAATCGCCGGAGGGCAGAGTGAGGACAGCGATTAAGGCACATATTTCAGGTTTCTACTTCAACACGGAGTTCGTCTCCAAAACTGACCGCAGCTGGAGAAATACAACATTTTCACTGCATTTTTTTCTTCTTTTCTGTATACCACTGTGCAGTTGGTAGCGCTGAATTAAGATGTCACGAGCTCATACGGGAAGTCCCCATGTTGATGCAAACATTAACATGTGGACACCGTGTGGGCACGCGTGAGTTTGTGTGTGACTGAGCGTTCATGTGTGCACGGATCGGACCGATACTCCACAGCCAAACCTTAGCTTACGGATGCTGGCACGCTCACTCCCTTATATCACAATCAGTATCCCATCTTCTCCTGGAGGGTGAGGGTGGAGGTGGTGATGGGGGTGGTGACGGTGGGTGGGGGTTGCAGAGGTTAGAGCAGATTTGCTGGCTGCCTGGTTTGCCAAGGAAAGCCTGTTTCCTAGAAATGGGGAGACAAACACACACGCACACAACACTCCAACAAACAAACACACGGACAGTTCTCCTCGTCTAAACACAGCGCACAGATACTCTAAAAGCCCACCCGCATTTGGTTACAGTGTATTGTACACATACACACCCACAGAGGTGCATAAACACACAGCATGTGCACTACACACACTCAGTGATACACAGACATGACAAATGCTGTCTTAAGAGGGAACTTTCCACACTGAATCTCTGACCATGTTGCATTTCCTGCACCTCTCTCTCCCCTGCCAGTCCAACGGAACTCCACACATGGCAAAAATAACCACTTTGAGGGCCAGTCAGCACTCGCCGGGCCCCGCTCTGAAAACACAGGGTGCCCACATTGCCTGTTAGCAGGCCGTTTCTATTTGCAGAGACGCGCACGTTGGGCAACAGTCAGAATCCAATGGTGGGAACAGCAGCCTCCGAATGCGGCGAAGGATTGTGGGAGGTTGCAGGGTCTTTCTGTTGCACCTTTGAATACTTATTTCTAATTACTCCATTTGTGCGCGACATTGCTAATGGTTCGCAGACGTGACACACACACATGTGGCGACACACTGAAGAGACTGAGATGATGGAGTGCTTGTGGGGGGGGGGGGGGGGGGGACCACACACAAAAAAGTCCCCCGCCCGGGGGGGGGGGGAACAAAAAAAAAA